>JASDQU011400983.1:10367-41183 GCA_032191745.1 Picea mariana
AAAGTGAATACAAAATAAATTATTTAAATAATAAATTTAATGGAGAAATTAGAAGTGGGTTAACCCTAAAATAAGGAAAGTGGGCAAAGTGACCTAGAAGATGTTTTTAAGGAAGCTACTTGGAGAGTATAAATAAGAGGCAAGGATCTCTCATTTTACCTCACACTTGAGCATATTGAATATCTATAGGTGTCTGAGGTAACCAAATGATATCTAAGCCGAATTTCTGAGGCAAGGTGAAGAAAAGGAGGTCGGAATTCAAGGAAGGATAAATTCCTTTGATGATACTTTCTAAGGTATGTTATTTACAGGTCATCTCACCATTTTCACAATAACTTTTTTTCTAGAATGATTCAGACCGTGAAATTTCTATTCCATTGAGGAAACATATCCAAGTATCTATGGTAAAAAATCCATCTTGTGGGTCGTTGTATTTTTGGAGTTACACTCCATGGAAAATAGGGTTTGTGGCTAGTCCTGAAACTAGTCTAAAATAAGTGTTTCGGGTAAAAACGTCGTAGATATGATGTAAATTATGATGTAAATTCTGAAGTAAATTCAGTAACAACAATCAGCAGTATCAATTTACAAATTTTGATGTAAATTCAGTAACAAAAATAATGCAATGGATCTAAACATTACTAAACATGAACATATCTAATCATTAGCAAAACAAGAAACAATTTTGAGCTTTAACTTGAACAAAGAACAAAATCTGAACATTATCAAAAACAGATTTGAGCATTACCTTAACCAAAAATAAAGAATAGATTTACCTAATGTACTTATTGCTGTCCTCTTTTCTGTATGCTCAGAAAAAACTAATAATGGTCATGGATCAAACCCTCAAGGGTAGATCTTCATCATGATCTTGTGGACAGATTTTTCCAAGAAGACATTAGGGTAAATATCAGAAAATGTAATCAACAAGGAAAACTAGGTTGAGACAAGGACACTACTATCCAAAAGAAAATCCATTTACAGCCTTAACAAAACCGATCAAACCAAAACAGCAGGGGCAACAACATAGGTGGCACCAAGGAGACATCGACAGCTCAAGAAGGTGACAGTACCATCAGGAGGACACATGGAAGCCTGGGAAAGACCCTTAAGGGTCAGCAAGAGAGGGTCACAACCTATACCAGCCACCAAGGAGAGGGTTGAACTGTTATGGAGGGAGTCGTAGCACTGTTCTAGACCAAAGGAAGAGGTCACACCCTAAAAGACAACAAGAGAAGAGGGTTGTATTACTTAGACACCAAGAGGAGAGGGACACACCACCTTAAATAGCAAGAGAAGACCAGATCCAGGGCAGTCGTACCCTTACACTAGCACAAGAAGCTCCAAACCAGCAAGAGAGAGAAAACCCAAGGAAGCTGCACCACAAAGAACAAACTGAAGCAAGGAATGCTACAACAAAAATCAGACCAAGTGAGCTAAAGGAGGAAGAATGAATTGTATATAAGAGTGAGGGGTTGAGGTTCCTTTTTATAGTTTAGGTAGGGGTTAGGGTTAATTAAGCTAAACCTATCTTTAAGGTTAATTAAAACCCAATAATAAAACAAATAAAAAATAATTACTATTTTAATTATAAAAATATTAATTAAAAGGTCAACAAGTCAAAGTGACTAGAAAAGACCAACACCACATAAACATTAAGAAGGGCATAGCACGAGAAAGGGGAGACAACAAGACAAAGTCAAAGGGGTATTCTTTAATGGCAAAATGTCCACATGGGTCTCATGATAACTTATAAGTTTTTATCATCCCATCATAAGAGGAATGTCACTGATGTGATCATGTCCTTCTTCTTAACTGCTCCTAGGTCTCATGGGCCATCCTGGGAGAGAAGAATATCACACATCATCTCGTCTTAACATTTAACCAAGAACCACCTGGTCCCAAACCAGAATACCTCAGAACACATCTGGGGGCCCAAGATCACCACTAAGGTCTTATCCACCAAGGTACACAACCAAGGATGAATCCAAGCACCGAGCAAGGATTCCCCGTAACACATCCAGGGGCCCTAGAACACATCTAGGGACTTACATCATCAAACTGCTTAGTCCTTGACCAAGAACCTCAACAATACACCGGGGGCCCTCACTAGGGTCTTTTTCCATGGCTCTAACTGTTTGGTCCTAGACCAAGAACCCCAGGAATGTACTGGGGGCCCTATATCTTAGCTAGGGTCTTATGCCATCCTCCCAGATAATGGCTCTTGCAGCTACTTAATTTTAACACTCTCTCTCAGCAAGAGAGGCATTCTTAGCAACACCAAGCTTGTCTCGAAAGTACACAAACTTTGTCAACAACAAAGGCTTGGTAAAAATATATGTAGTTTGTTCTGCCATCGAAACATACTAAATACTGAGAATGTTCTTCTGCACCATGTCCCGAACATAGTGATATCTCATCTCAATGTGTTTCGATATGTCATGAAACACATGATTCTCGAAGAGGTTAATACAATTCTGGTTATCACGGTGAATTACTGTGGGTTCCAGCTCAACACTAAACAAATCTAAGAGTAGCTTTCTGAGCCACACTACTTCTCTACTGGCAGCACTTGTAGCAATGTATTCTACCTCTGCAGTGCTTTGGGCTATGGATCTCTACTTCATGTTGGACCATGAGATCATAGCTGAACCCAAACTAAAACAATATCCAGAAGTACTCTTCCGGTCCACTATACTGCCCATCCAATCTAAATCTGTATAGCCATGAAGCATTACACCTTCACTGGAAGTGTATCTAAGCCCATAGGCTATAGTCCCTCAGACATATATCAGAATATGCTTAACAACAACCATATGAATATGTTTTGGTTCACACTTGAACTGGGTGAGGGTATTCATTGCGTAACAAATGTCTGGTCTGGTATGTACTAGATACATCAAGGACCCAATAATCTGACGATATATGGTAGGGTCTTCTGGATATGAACCTATAGCTTGATCATGTAACTTATTTAGGTTAGAAATCATAGGTGTGGTCATGGAATTACAGTCCAACATCTCATATCTGCAAAGCATATCAACTGCATACCTGCTTTGAGAGAGAACAAATCATCCACATATAAAACCAAGATAACAAGATGATTCTTCACAATCTTTATATAAAGATTAGGGTCTGCTATACTCTTGGAGAACCCAAGACTCTAAAGAAAACTATCAATTCTTCCATACCAAGCTCTCAGAGCTTGTTTCAATCCATATAAAGCTTTCTTGAGTTTGCAAATATGATATTCTTTCCCATGGATCATGAAACCCTCGGGCTGCTCAATATAAACCTCTTGCTCAACTTCACCATTAAGAAACGAAGTCTTAACATCAATTTGGTGAAGTTTCCAATAAAAAACTAAAGAAAGAGAGATGATGATTCTCATAGAGGTATACCTGGAAACATGAGCAAAGATCTCGTCATAATCAATTCCTTCTTTCTGAGAGAAGCCACGAGCCACAAATCTAGATTTGAATTTTTCAACACTGCCATCTACTGCATGCTTTATTTTGTAAAACCATTTAGAGGTTACTATTGATTTGCCTTGAGATCTTGGGACCACTTCCCATACATCATTCTTCAATATTGACTCGTACTCTTATATCATCGCATCCTTCCACACTTTATGTTTGGAAGCCTCATCAAAGGTGGAAGGATCTGAGTCAATCAAAAGATTCAACTGAGCTATCAAACCTAAGTATTTATCTGGTTTCTTGCTTTCTTTGAAGGTTCCTTTAGGTGTTGCATGCTTTTCTGCGTCTTTTAAAATTTCACGGCACCAAGTTGGCTTCCTTTTGATAAGAGGTTTCTCTAGGGGAAACTCAACAAAATTCCTTATGGGATCCACTGAAGGCTCTTTGGCATCCTCTCTCTATTCATCTGAAAGTGGTGAATCTGAAGGTTTTGGAGATGGAGCTTCATTCTCCTCTATATCACATGGAAGTTCTCTGGAACGACAAAAAGTTGCTTCCTCATGGAAGGTCACATCTCCACTGACCTCTGTGAACTTTTTCCCTGGTACATAGATTCAATATGTTTTTTAGGTCTCATTGTATCCCACAAAGGTGCCTTTCTTTCCAGAGGGCTCTAACTTAGTCCTCTTTTCTTTTGGTACATGAATGTAGACATGACTACCAAAGATTCTCAAATGGTCAACTGAAGGCTTCTTATTGGTGAAGACTTCTTCTAGAGTTTTCTCTTATAGGGATTTAAGAGGACATCTGTTTTGAATATAGACTACAGTGCTTGCAGCTTCGACCCAAAGAGACAATGGAAGATTTTGATCATACATCATGGCTTTGGCTGCTTCACAAATTGTCATGTTCTTTCTTTCTGCAACCCCATTCTATTGAGGATTATAAGGCACAGTCAACTCCCTCTTAATCCCGAAAGTCCGACAGAGATCATCATACTTGTGGGAGTCAAATTATTTTCCATTGTCTATTCTGAAAACACAAATGTGTCTACCTGTCTGATTCTCAACACGATTCTTAAAAGCTTGAAATTTACCAAAAGATTCATCTTTAGTTTTCAAAAAATAAATCCAAGTTTTACGAGAACAATCATCAATAAAAATGATATAATAAGGACAACCATTCATGGATGGAACAATCATAGGTCCACAAAGATCAGAATGAATAAGATCTAATATACCATTAGTTTTTCTATTACTGTGAGGGTAATATTTCTTTGTATTTTTACCAAGAGCACAACCTCTACAAATACTATCATGCTCAAAAGAAAAAACTAGCACACCTATTACCATCTTTTGCAAATCTAGGAGAGCATTATAGTTGAGATGTCCAAACCTTTTGTGCCTTAGTTCGCAGGGGTTGATCATCTCATGAGCTAATGCTTGAATAACTTGACCAATGACTTTGTAAAGTCCACCTTCTTGAGCTTCGATTTTCATGGTTGAGCTCATACGTTCATTTGAGGGCCACATAAGAGCCTTTCCTTTGGAGAAGGCTACTGAGTACTCTTTGCTTTCTAGAACTGCAACTGAGATAAGATTTTTCTTTATTCCAAGAACATAAATAATTTCTTCAGTGTGAAATACATTACCTATCTGAAGTTGAAAAGATGCTTATCCAAATCCTTTGATGGCATAGGTGCCATCATCACCCAATTATACCTTCACATTGAACTTCTTATCTTGATAGTTCATAAGGTTTTGTTTGAAGCCTGTCACGTGTTTGGAGGCCCCATTGTCCACTAACCAAACTTCTTTCGATTTAGTGACAATATCGGAGAGGGATGAAATAAGATAACTTTATTTGTGTTGTTCTTGTTCTTTAGTAGCAGCTCTGGTTCTTCTTCTTTGAGACTCTTATTCCTCAGTTTCAACTGAAGCATGGAACTTGCCTCTTTGTTTCTGCTGTGAAGGAGGGTTCCTGCAGTCTTTTGCATAATGACCTAGCCTTTTACAATTAAAGCATCTTACTTTAGATAAATGAGAGTGAAAATGAGAGTGCTTACCTTGGGGTTTCTTATCTTTGCCTTTATGCTGAGGAACTTCTTACATTTCTTGGCTTTGACTGAAAGAGCATGGTCTTTTACCATTGAGGGTTCATTCCTGCTTTTAAGTCTACCATCGTCTTCCAGGCAATCATGCCATAATCTCTCGAAGTTGGGTTGAACTTCTCTTCCATTGACTGATGAGAGAAATGTCTCCCATGAGTCAGGAAGACCATCTACTGTTGTTTGTACAAGGTCATCATCATCCACTGCAACTCTAATTGCTGCAAGTTGATCTTGTTTGGGAAATTTTGGAAAAGAAGGCAGAGATAGATTCATCATTTCCCATATTTAATGTACATAGTTGTTTCTTCAATATCCTCTTCTGAGTTGGGGCCTTATTTTCATATAGATTTGCTAGGGCATCAAAGCATTCCTTAGCTTTCCTTAGATGAGAAATAAGAGGCATCATGATGTTCTTAACTGAGTCAAAGATGACCCTCTTGGCTTTAGCCTGCCTCTTCTTATATGTTGCTCTTTCTGTATTTGAAGTAGGTTCTTCTATTACCTTGGTAACCAACTCATCCAAGTCACCTTCTTCTAGGATATTAAAAACCCTACCCTTCTAGGCATTGAAGTTTGAAGCCCCTTCAAGCCTATCTTCTGTTTTGACTGAAGATGAAGCCATACTGAAAACAAGATCTGATATAAACAAGCTTATTGCTGATCTGCAAAACAAACCCTTAGATGTGGATCTATGCAGGCTCAAAAGCCTGCCAAAATTGAGCTCTTTTCATGCCCTAAGCTCTGGAACCATGTTAGAATTTAAAGGCAAACAGAAACAAAAATATATTTTTGAATTTTGTTTACTACTATAGTTAGAATCGACAATCAACAATATGAATTTACAAATTCTGATGTAAATTCAATAACATAAATAATACAATGGATCTGAACATTACTATACATGAACATATCTTATCATTAGCAAAACAAGAAACAATTATGAACATTAACTTGAATAAAGAACAAAATCTGAACATTAGCAAAACAAATTTGAGCATTACCTTAACCAAAAATAAAGAATAGATTTACCTTATGTACTTATTGCTGTCCTCTTTTCTGTATGCTCAGAAAAAGATAATAATGGTCATGGATCAAACCCTCAAGGGTAGATCTTCATCATGATCTTGTGGACATATTTTGCCAAGAAGACTTTAGGGCAAATATCAGAAAATTTAGTCAACAAGGCAAACTAGGATGAGGCAAGGACACTATTGTTAAAAAAAAAAACCATTTACAGCCTTAACAAAACTGATCAAACCAAAACAGCAGGGGCAACAACATAGGTGGCACCAAGGAGACATCGACAACTCAAGAAGGTTACAGTACCATTAGGAGGACACACGACAGCCTGGGAAAGACCCTTAAGGGTCAACAAGAGAGGGTCACACCCTATACCAGCCACCAAGGAGAGGGTCGAACTGCTAAGGAGGGAGCCGTAGCACTGTTCCAGACCAAAGGAAGATGCCGCACCCTAAAAGATAACAAGAGAAGAGGGTCGTATTACTTAGACAACAAGAGGAGAGGGACGCACCACCTTAAACAACAAGAAAAGACCAGATCCAGGGCAACCGCACCCTTACACCAACACATGGAGCTCCAAACCAACAAGAGAGAGAAAACCCAAGGAGGCTGTACCAAAAAGATCAAACTGAAGCAAGGAGGGCCGCAACAAAAATCAGACCAAGTGAGCTAAAGGAGGACAAATGAATTGTATGTAAGAGTGAGGGGGTGAGGTTTCTTTTTATAGTTTAGGTATAGGGTAGGGTTAATTAAGCTAACCCTATCTTTTAGGGTTAATTAAAACCCAATAATAAAACAAATAAAAAATAATTAACATTTTAATTATAAAAATATTAATTAGAAGGTCAACAAGTCAAAGTGACTAGAAAATACCAACACCACATAAACATTAAGAAGGACGTGGCACAAGAAAGGGGAGACAACAAGACAAATTCAAAGGGGTATTCTTTAATGACAAAATGTCCACATGGGTCTCATGATAACTTATAATCTTTTATCATCCCAACATAAGAGGAATGTCACTAATGTGATCATGTCCTTCTTAACTGCTCCTAGGTCTCATGGGCCATCCCGGGAGAGAAGAAGATCACACATCATCTTGTCTTGGCATTTAACCAAGAACAACCTGGTCCCAGACCAAGATACCCCAGAACACATCTCGGGGCCCTAAATCACCACTAGGGTCTTATCCACCAAGGTACACAACCAAGGATGAATCCAAGCACGAAGCAAGGACCTCCTAGAACACATCCAGGGGCCCTAGAACACATCTAGGGACTTACATCATCAAACTACTTGGTCCTTGACCAAGAACCCCAACAATACACTGGGGGTCCTCACTAGGGTCTTTTGCCATGGCTCTAACTATTTGGTCCCATACCAAGACCTCGGGAGTGTACTGGGGGCCCTAGATCTCAGCTAGGGTCTTATGCCAACCTCCTGGAGAATGGCTCTTGTAGCAGCTTAATTTTAACACTAATCACCTAATAAAATGAAATGACGACATTGTATGTTGTAACCAAGAGCGGACACCTTGGTATTGTGAATGAGCCATTGAGTATGAAATGTTCCCATCACAATCTTTGAATAATCGAAATTGGAATTGTACATAAGCTCTTTCAGAGTAGGCATAAAAGGAAACAACAAGGCAAGATCATGGACTTATAAAAAACAACTAGTGCTTTGCTTTGATACCACTGTCAAGCTAGGGATGAGTAACTCCATGGATGAATTGCATTTCATTAAAATGAATTATACATTAATACAATGAGAAGTGACCTTTGGTTTCATCTTCTAAGAGATTCGAATGACTTTTCATATTTTTCCTAAATTAATATTTACAATATACCATAATCCCAAGGATTAGGTAACTAACAAACCTTTGTCATTGAAGTCTAAAGAAAGTGACCATCAACCTCATCATTTGATAAGCAAAGAGGTTTGAAATCACTATAAGCATGGGATCGTTGGTCACCTACCCCAACCAAGAATGATAAATAATTTTTTATCTTGACTCAAGTCATTTTAAAAAATCCCAAACCTATAAAAAAAAATATTAATGTTCACATAAAATTACCAATATTTTTCCTTTAATCACATCATAATGACAACAACCCCACCCTTTCCACTACCTTCATATACATATGACAAAAGACAACCCTAAAGATCATTGCAATCTCCCTTCCCACCACCTACACATACTCCATGACAACGTCAAAGTCTCATATGCGCCGTGACAACCACCGCCTTCACATACTCCTTGACAACCTCAAAAGGTCATATGCCACGTGTCAACCATAAACACCATTGTATTCCCCCTCTCCACCGCCTTCATATACTCCATGACAACTTCAAAGGGACACATACCCCATAGCAACCCTAAAGGTCAGAGCATTCCCTATGCATATTCAAAACTTGGTCCTCAACCTAAAAACTCTGATAAAATAATATTTCCTATCAACTCGACGAAGAAGCAAAAATCCATTATACTTCGTCCTCGTTTGCGGAAAGAAGCAAAATTCTATCATCCTTTGTCCTCGATTGTGGAATCTGAGAAAAGCTTTACAGAGGCGTTGAATTGGCGAAATCTCCAACTCGCATCATACGGCGCGAGACATCCCTTCAGAACGACAAAGGACTCCTCGATCTGCACAGGTTTTGTTTTATTCTGCAATAATTATCTGGACAGAAGACACCTTAAGCATTCAAATATCCTCCGTTTGGTATGTTCTGCATGGTTTTTTTTAACGGAAATAAATGCACGTTACCTAGGTTTTGGGCCAGAAACTTTTCTGTGAAAAAATATTTTAGGTTGCATTCTTCTTTTCGAAGAAGAATTCGATGATATGTTTTATTTCTAGTGGTGGAATTTTTTTTTTTTCAACATTTTGTTGACCTTTGCTGATTCTCCTGAGCTCATTTTTTGTATTTGCACGGCGAATCTGGAATCTTTTATACAGGGCCCGCCTTTTCTTTTGACTCCCGTTGACGATAATAGTGTCATTCTTTTTAAGCTTCATATACTTTTACTCTGTTTGTTTTATACGTTAAAAGCATTTAAAGTTTATTGTCTTTGAATTTTAGTATTTGGATTGACTGGAAAACATTTAGTTTTACCATTTGAAACAGGAAATAGCTTGAACAATTAAAGTTTAGTGTCTTTAAATATTTTTATTTGGATTGAGGGCATAAATTTGAGTCTTACTATTTGAAACGGTGAATGGCTTTAACAGCTTTTAGTTTAAATGAAGCATCTTCACCGTTTGCATTTTCCCGACAGAATTGTTCTTTTCTGGCGAGCATTTAGCTGTAGAGTAACAGTTCTCTCTGTATTCTCTACAGTTTCTTTGAATGATTTCGCATGAACCATTTTATTTTTTGTCAATATTTGAATGATTTGTTTTTAAGCGTTTATCGTTGTAAGCTGGAAAATAATTTGTGTATTTTAGAGGGAGAATTACTCGTCTTAAATTTTTCAATTTTTCCTCGACTGATAATTTCTCCCTCAACTCTTCTGCGGATAAATATATGATTTATTTTTGTTCGTCTTATTTTTTCCCTTTTTCTTGTGACTAACAATTTCTCCCTCTCGGCTATTTCCGCGGATAAACACATGATTTTTTTTTTTATGTTTTTTTATTTGGCAGCAAATATTGAGAGAATTTAATGCCAGGGTCTAGGAAATTGGTATTGTGGTTATTCTTACAGACTTTGTGTAAATTGTGCTGCGGAGGTTCTTAAGGTTCAGCAATTTTGTGGTGGGAACTTTAGAAGATTGGGATAAGTGGCTCCTTAATAGTTGAAATCTAAACTATTGAGAATATTTAATGCCAGCTTCCAGGAAAACGTTTTTGCGGTTATTCCTGTAGGTTGTATAAATTGTGCTGAGAAGGCTCTTGAAGCTTAGCTACTTTGTGGTGTGAAGTCATAGAAAATCAGTGTATTTTAAACCTTGAAAAATGGCTGAAGGAGAACAAGATTTTGTTGAAATAGTTGATGAGGCTCACTTGGATATTAAAAAATATACGGATTCAGTGAGGAGTCCAGCAGCTGGAGCAATAGCGACCTTCATTGGAACAACAAGGAATACGTTTGAGGATAAACAGGTTCTGGAGCTTAGATATGAGGCTTATGTCCCCATGGCCCTTAAACAGCTGAGAGCAATATGCTTTGCAGCTAGAAACCGATGGAAATTAATGAGACTTGCAGTGGCGCATCGTCTCGGCGTTGTACCTGTTGGAGAAGAAAGTGTTTTTATTGCAGTGTCCTCTGTCCATAGGAGAGATGCTCTTGAAGCCTGCGAGTATATTATAGATGAAATCAAATTATCAGTTGCTATTTGGAAAAAGGAAGTTTATACGAATGGCGAGGTCTGGAAGGAGAATTCTGAGCTTTTCCTAAGAAAACTAGGGGAAAGTGAAGAGGAGGTGAGTCTGAAACAGCATAAAGGTCATGAGCGTTTTGGGTGCTGCTGCCGCAAGGAAAGAGTGTTTGAGAATGGTAGTGGTGACAATAGCCATTGCAGATTCGAATTTGTGGATGGGATTGACAAAGAACCAGTAGGAAATTCGCATTGTGAAGGAAGCGCTATTGCACAACACTCATAGAGGAGGAAATTGACAGGGTTAGCTGTCATACTTAATTCCTCGAGGACAAATGTATTTTCTTTGTTTGGGATCTGGATTGCATCCTTTCAAACATTTAAGATCTCTTTCTATCCTGATATAAGTTATTTTATGCTCAAGTTTCACAGACTGTATTCGAGGTAAGTTCAGTGACAGATCTAGTTTCTTGAAGAAAGTTTACAATGGGAGAAAGAAATTTAATTGCTCAGTTCCTTTTCTAAATAAGAAATTTTGTTCAGTTCTCCTTTCAGGGAGGAGAGGCTGCAGCCTGACTATGATTTTCAACTGATTTGGTAATATTACAGACACATTCAAGAAACATATTTTATGTCTGTTTTTGATGAATTGTTATGCATTCCTATGAAAGGGGTGTTTGGTTCAGTATTTCCAATTAGCCTTCATAGATTGTTTTTTCATATTTCAATTGATCTCATTGCCATTGAGAATCGCATGTATCCTTGTGCCATGGAAGATATACCTGACCTTGAAAACCTCTATATCAGTCCCATCGCATGCCCTATTAGAAAAGATAGGTGTGCTCGTTTTACCATAGACAATATAGCAATATTGTCACCCAACCATAGGCTGAAGCCACCCCCGAGCACCTTAACCTTGACAGAGAATAATTCCAGAAGCAAACCCTACGCCTAATAGCCAATCAAGGTAGCATATCACTCTCTAGAGCTAGCGTACCAAGCAGAAAGTCCAAGCCATAACTAAGATAAAGTCCAAGCCTAAAACCGAAAATACAAGTTGCAGTAGCTGCAGCTGCAGCTACTCTCCAAACTTGTGCACTTACTAAATTTCTGCAGTTGCGAGTTGTGTGTGTCCAAATGAGCTCTGGCATCCTGTATTTATATTGCTATTTCTTAGCTGTTTGGGCCGACTTCTCTTTCTGGAGGCTAAAGACTCAATATTAATTATTTTCTTTAGCCGGCTTGTCTTCAACTTGTCTTCTAGGGTTATGTCCAATGCTTTAGGGTTTCTTCTTGCTTTCCGGAATATTCTAGTCTTTTCAGGGTTACACGTGGAGGTTTAATACCTTCCGCAGCTACCATAATATCAACACT
Organism: Picea mariana; assembly: GCA_032191745.1. Taxonomy (NCBI): domain Eukaryota; kingdom Viridiplantae; phylum Streptophyta; class Pinopsida; order Pinales; family Pinaceae; genus Picea; species Picea mariana. Next base: position 22,612 of record JASDQU011400983.1, read on the forward strand.
CCCTCCTAGCTAGGGAGGTATTTAAAGGTAATGGTTTTGAGCACAAACATACCATTTAACCGGTAGCATGCCATCATCATAGCCACACATGCTATTTCATGATCAAATCACGAGCACCATCATCACTATCAGTATCATCTGATAGCATCAACTACATCATCTCTCAAAGCCATACTCCATCTAATTAATCAAGCATGATGCCGAATAAGTCACTCACTCCATAGAGTGATACAAGAACCATTCTTCTAATTCGGACATATGTCCTAGAAGAATAACTGTTCCAACAAACACTGGAAGCCACGCCATGGGATACAAGGACTATTCTTCTAATCCGAACATACGTCCTAGAAGAATAACTGTCCTCGACAATTTTCCACCTGGAGAATGTCTGTCCACCAACACATTGACTATCCATCTAGCTAGTAATTATTTCCAACACTAATGATAGTCTTCATGGCAATCAGAACAATGCCATTCAATAGAACACAACTGTGTCTATCAATAGTAGTACACAACTACTATCCAGTGGTACACAACCACACCAAGTAACACATGACTACTTAACCAGTGACACATAGTCACAACTAGTGGAACACATCCACCACAGTGGCATACAGCTATTGTCCAGAGACATACAGTCTCCACAGTAATCATATCATCCGATATCAACTTGCATAGCAATATCATGATATAAACTGAGCCACCTGGGCCATTCTTCCACTCACATTTGTGAGATCTAGAAGAGCCTCTACCCTCATAAAGTAAAACATTAGCCATGGGCTATCTGGACTATTCTTCTCAAGCATAGAAGAACAACTGTCCCTGATTTCTGAGCCTGGACCATTCACCTAACTGGGCCATTCCTTCGGCACTAATCATAGTGCAACCTGGAGAGAATGAGTCTGCCCTAGGGAATGCCTGCCCCTGATTGTTGAACGTGGACCATTCACCTAACTGGGCCATTCCTCCGCCACTAATCATAGTGCAACCTGGAGAGAATGAGTTTGCCCTAGGGAATGCCTGTCCCTGATTGTTGAACGTGGACCATTCACCTAAATGGGCCATTCCTCCAGCAATAATCATATTGCAACCTGGAGAGAATGAGTCTGCCCTAGGGAATGACTGTCTGGACCATTTCCTAAGGAAATGACTATTGTGCATCAACCTCCAAAACAGACCATTCTTCAAAACTGCTCACAAATGTGAACTTCGAAAGAATGACTGCTCGACGAGGCAGACCATTCTACTTGACCACTTCTTAGAGTGACTGTCAAGAAGAATGATTGTCCAAGACCATTCCCCCACACTGGCCATAAGGGGAATCGCTGTCTATGGTACATCAACAATCTATCGAACCATTTTCATTACAAAAATGACTGTCCGATCTGGACCATTTTCCGAACTGGAAAATTCCTTTCCGTCATAAATCTCAAATCACTTTCCAAATTGGAAAGGAACTGCTCATCCTAGACCATTTTTCGAACTGAAAAATGACTGTCCATAAATCAATAATGTATCAATGCTCCCTCCCAACCTGGGAGTAATCTCTCCCTTTTTCAATAAGGAAGTCGTCTCCACGAGCCCCAACTTGTCTCTTAAGTACGCAAACTTTTCATCTTGGACAAAGGCTTTATTAAAATATCTGCTATCTTCTCATCTGTGGAGATATATTAGAGAACCACTTCTTTCTTCTGGACTTCATTACAGAGAATATAATGCTTGATCTCAATGTACTTCAGTTTGTCATAGACCACTGGTTTTCTCTGAAGACTTCATATAGCTCTGATCATTACAATATATCATAGTCGAATTCAATACTTCTGTTTCCTGCTAGCTCATGACATCGTGGCAAGGCTCAAACTGAAACATATCCAAGTAGCACTTCGTATGTCATCATGAGAGTTTTTCATGGATTAGCAATCCATCATCCCAGATTTATGAGTAACCATTATGATACACTATTTCCGTCATAGAAGGTTTTCATCACGCTTCTGCTGTATATGAGATACTTTGCATCAAGTTGTTTGAATCCATACAAGGTCTTCTTATATCTGCATACATGGATCTCTTTCTGGTATACGCTTCTTTCTCACTTGCTTTATTTGGGAGAACAGTCTTTTACATGTGAATTTCAATCCATGGATACTGCAAGAGGTATATCTGATTTACTGGAACAAGCTGTTGTCATAATCTTCTGGAAGAACCACTAGTTCTAAATCGCGCAATGTTTCCATTCATAAGTCAACTTCCATTTCTCCAAGCTGGTAGTCTTATGATTCTTGGTATAATACCTGATTGTTCTGGCTTTTCTTTCTTTCTTGGAATCTTCATATTCTTCCTCATGTTTCTCTTTAGCTCTTGGGTCCATGGAGTTTTCTATAGATTCCATGCCCTGAAGATTCCAACTTCTTCCTTTCATCATAGAATCATGGATGTAGATGGACAACCAAGAATACTTTTAAGGCTTCTTTTCGAAGAAGACTTCTTTTATAGTCAAACTAAACACGTGCTGCGTATCATGGGTGCTACTTTCAATGGGAACATGGATAGATACTTCATAATCCTCAATGGATCATATCATTTAGGATTAGCTCCCTCCTAATCCTTGCTTCATGCATGAATGCATGCTCTTCTTTTGGAATTCTTCTAATCATCTCCCTCCATCTAAGAGAGTCCATGCTTCCGTCTACATCCTTATTGCCTTCTGCAAAGTGTTAGAAGTCTTTTTCTAATTTTCTCTTGATTGCTGACTTCTTTCTGTTTTGACTTCTTCTGGGTCTTTTCAAGTTTGATTATGATTTCAGCCTATCTGACAGTTGTTACTTATATAATAGCTTCTACAGGAATTGTTACCAAAGATTTTCAACATACTTCATCTTTTCCATGTGTATTGCTTGATTTGTAGTCATCGTGATAGCAATCCTTATCTTGTTATTCTTCCATAGGTATTGTTTCACTTGACCATCTTATCTTCTAAGAAATAGATATACATGATATGTACAGATACTATATAAACATGGTATGTATAAGAATTTTGAAGAATAGTGTTACCTTGACTTAGAAGAAGAAGTTTGTTTTATCCTGCTTGGCCTTCTTTGAGGGTTCCCTTTCTTCGACAACTGATGCTTCGTCTGTTTCCTTCCTTTTCTTGAACTTAGGACAATGGTTCCTGTAGTGACCATATTTTCGACAGTAGAAGCATTGTATCTTTGACATATCCTTTTCTTGATTTGGTTTCTTCCTCAAGCCAAACTTCTTCTTATTCCTGAAATTCTTGAACTTTGCTGTGAAGGCTTGATCTTTGTATTTATTTTGGGATTTCTCTTTTTTGTTAATCCTTGATTCTTCTTGTGCACAACAAGTCCAAATTTCTTCAAATGTGGGATACTCCTTTCTTGTGTTCATGCTTGCGGCAAATGCATCCCATATCTTGGGAAGGCCATTGAGTACTATATTTACTAGTTCATTTTCTGAAATGATTTCTTCAATAGCTTGTAGTTGATCTCTTAATCGAGAGATTCTTACAAAGTATGATGTTATGCTGTCATCATCATTCATTTTCATGTCACAGAGCTCATTCTTCAGACTCATTACTTGTCCAACGTTTCTGACTGAGAAGAGGTTAGTTAGGGCATCGTACATCTTCTTAGATGAGTCAAGATGAGAGATGTAGGATATCAAGTGGTCTTTTACAGAGTCCACTATGATACTCATGGCATTGATGTCATTGTCCTTGAACTTCTCCATACTACAACATTCTGAGGTTTCTTCTCTTTTCCTTCTTCAAACTGTGGTTCCACGATCTTTCCTTTCACGATATCCAACACTTTATTCTTGGCAAGGATGAGGTCAATCCCTGTCTTCCATGCTCTGAAATTAGAAGCCCCTTCTAACTTGTTTTCTGACTTCATAGAGTAAGTCATGATTGCTTTGACTTGGTGAACCTTTGACTTTGACCAAAAACTCAAACTTGACGTCTTAGCTTGCTGAGAGTACCAGGAGGTGCGCTAGGTTAGGGCGCACTAGGCTATCTAGAAATTAGGTCAATCTCTTCACTTAAGGTGCCTTAACAGAGGGTTAGGGTTTTGTTGCTGCAACAAAAACTTTGACTGCAACTGCAACTGTAACTGAGCAAAATCCTCTCAATCCATCTTCTAGCGGTTAGACTGTCCGACGATAGTGTGGGCCCATAACCTGTTAGAAAAGATAGGTGTGCTCGTTTTACCATAGACAATATAGCAATATTGTAACCCAACCATAGGCCGAAGCCACTCTCGAGCACCTTAACCTTGATAGAGAATAATTTTGGAAGCAAACCCTAGGCCTAATAGCCAATCAAGGTAGCGTATCACTTTCCAGAGCTAGCATACCAAGTAGAAAGTCCAAATCATAACTAAGAGAAAGTCCAAGCCTAAAACCGAAAATACAAGTTGCAATAGCTGCAGCTGCAACTACTCTCCAAACTTGCGCACTTACTAAATTTCTGCAGTTGGGAGCTGTGTGTGTCCAAATGAGCTCTGACATCCTGTATTTATACTTCTCTTTCTTAGCTGTCTGGGCTGACTTCTCTTTCTAGAGGCTAAAGACTCAATATTAATTATTTTCTTTAGCCGACTTGTCTTCTAGGGTTATGTCCAATGCTTTAGGGTTTCTTCTTGCTTCCCGGAATATTCTAGTCTTTTCAGGGTTACACGTGGAGGTTTAATACCTTTCGCAGCTACCATAATATCAACATGCCCATCGCATGTACTTTTGATATTTGCATAGAGACTACTATGGATCACAATAAGAAACATTCAATACAAGGAAGAATGTAAGTCGTTGGCTTTTGAAGTCCTGAATCTTAGAGAATCCTACCAAGGATGCCCATTCCTCCCCACCAAAGTTGCACAAGTTTACTCCTTACAACAGTCTGTTGTTTACATGCAGTGTTATGAACAACAAAAAGTGTGGAAATGTCAGAAATTTGGAAAAATGAAATGGGCAATTTTGGATAGGAGCAGACCTATAAGGYGGGTGCAACAACCCATAGATTCAAACTACAGCTCCCCAAACCACCCTTCCAAAACAATTTTCCTCATCTGAGGTTATGATCTCAAACCAATGACTGCCCCAAAATTGCCTTATTGCAGTCACCATAGCCAAATGCRCCTAGCCTAACCAGCCACATTTCTTTGTTTGTGGATACCTGTTCTTGAGTTGCGAAATCATTTCCACCAACTTGAAAAAATCATGGAGCATCCCATGCTGTTCCTCCCTTATTGGCCTAATGTTGTGCATTGAGGAGCTTGACTATGTCTCAATCTCCTAAAGCTTCACCATAATTTTATCTAGCTTCACTCCCTACTTCTCGGTTTGGATGTTTTGGATTGTTTTAGTTTCCTTTAGCAACCTTTCCTCCTTATAAATATGATATATCATAGACTTTGGCACCCAACTTCGTTTCATTTCCATAGAGGATCGACAACGTCCACATACATGCTGTTCTCCTTCCCAAACCAAGATTGTCTCAGCCCCTTTCAACATTCTTTAGCTAAAAAGGTTATATTCATTTGAGTCCTGGAATGACTCTGGTTTTACCTTTGAGTGCCCACTAGTTGCGGGCTTTTTCCCAGTCTGCTCACTCCTTTCATCAGCCTTGCAGTTTCTTCCAGTGAGTCCTCCCCTGGTCTCTTCACCTCCTTAGTGGTCGTCATGCATATAGGGAGTATCCATACTTCCAGCTGGACTAATTTTACAATACAAACAACACACTTGGCATCGATACCCTTTTTTGCTGTCCATAAGTTTATAAAGAGACCTTTATGGTGCCAGTGTCAGCCTCGCTTTAACATTGTCTTGTGATCGTGTCTGGATAATGGACCTCAAGTAAACAGGCTTTATTCTTGGATGAGTGATCCCATAATTTTATCTCGAAATATAGTTTACATTCTTTTAATTTTGATACTCCAGTCCTCCTTAATCTGATCCTTGAAAGTCATTAATTTTAACTTAGTTGCCCCTAGATTAAAACTTTCATTCGCTATTTTTTGTGCCAACCTATTCTTGCTTCTTTTGATATGCATAAACTTGACTTCTGTGAAGAATGATGCGAACTCGTTACTTTTCTCAAGTAGGTCCTAGAGCTTCCAATTTGTGATGCAGTTCTTAGTAATCAATTCAGTTACTAGCATACATTCCCCCAAAACTAAAAGATTGCTAATTTTTAGTCTAGCTGCAGCGAATGCCCATGTGAGAATTTGTAATCTCTGCTTCATTATTAGCGGCCTTGCCAATTCCTAAGGCATAAGTAAGAACTAACGTGCTTCACATTGTCAAGAACACCTCCCCTCCAACCTTTTTCTGCTTAGCTTTAGCTTTCCTGCCAAATTTTAAGCACAACCATCCTCAAGGAATTACCGAGGTAACAGCCATCTAATACTCACCACTGGCTATCCAATACTCATCACTGGTCACTCGTTGCTTGCCTTTCAACAGTGTGGTTTCTCCTATGATTTGCAATAACTTACTTTAGGTTCCAGCTAGAAATTATTTCCTATTCCTCACGCATTAGTTGGCCTCTATTTGTGCCCTGCTTATATTGGCCTGTAAGGTTTCCCTAACCGAATATTATATATACAATTTCAGACTTGCTGAACTCTAATCTCGTGATTTCTAAAGATGCCTGAATTTTTGAACGACCAAATTCCCAAGCAAGTAAAGCTTGACAAAATTTCTTGTAAAGAATTGGGGATACCTCTTCTGCTTAGCAACTTCTGTTTTCGAGGACAGATCCCTTATCTGCTCCACTTTTTCCAGCATTTGCACTCTTTTGGTGAAATGCAAGCTTGCTTCTAGGATGAAACCTGACACTGAGAATAGATGATTAATTGTATCCTCAACTTCCCTACACAGACAGCATATAATCGGCCCTTGAAAGCCTCTATTCATCAGAATATGCTAAGTCAAAATCTTTTTGTAGCATGTAAGCAATGTAAAGGTTGCAATTTCTGATAAGACCTTTTGGCTGCCAAATCTTATTCCACAACCTGTTCTTTACAATGTTCCACCAAGTTTATGGGATGGGGGATGCGGGAATGGAGAAATGCATCAGGGGGGCATGTGATACACCCCCCAAGTTTTAGGAAATGTTGGGGTCCTCGACATAGGGGACCCTATCCGAAATCCTAACAAAATAAAATTTAAATATATGAACATTGAATAAATATTCTTTGAAACGGATTTCTTGTCAGATCTCTATTCAAGATTGTCTAGTCAGTTTGCCAAGATCGGATGGATTCCTCTATCCTTTACTGAAATCAAAAGTTTTCATTTTATCATGGTGCTGAGATTATTGGCTACTTCAGAAGTATTGTCATTTTACCTGTAATAATTGTCATACCCTGTCTTGTTTACCAAACTTCTGTGCCAATCTTCTTGGAAGTTACTTACTCTGGGAATTTATTTTTGTGAATTGCTTTGAAGTTTGCCAGTATTTAGAAATTAAAGTTGAGTTATAGAAATGCCAGTCCTCCTTACACATTCTCCAAATAAATTACACCTAGTATATCATTCAAAACTATTAAGGATCTAATTTCCACTTCCCCTCCCCCTGCCTACTTCTACAGACTCTGTCCCATTTGAATATGGCTCTTTTCAGATTGCTTTTGATCCACTCCACTAAAATTTCCTCATTATGTTTTTTGTTTCTCTTAGAATCATCGATGGAGCTGCCAAAATTTATTATTGATAAATTTGAAGGGCTGACAGTATTGACCTTCTCATTTGAATCCTCCCTGTTAAAGTAAGCCACCAAAGGCTCAAACTCTCCATCCTCCCCATAAGCTTATTCAAAATCCTTTTCCAGCCTCTCAGTTTTAACTTCTTAGAAAAGAGGGCAATTCCAAAGTGAACAGCCAGGAAGTCAGCTTCCTGGAATCCCATAATATTGTAGATTTTAGTGTGCCTTGTATTAAAACCATATAGCAAACATTCAACTAGCCTCTTGAGGCAAAAAGGTACTTCCCCAAGATTTTCTTCAGAATTTTTACCTATGGAATACTCAGGTTTCCTAGTAGCGTTGTTTCATCATTTAATTGTAGGATGGGTATGGAGGTTATCTGCAATCCAAAAACTGCCTCTTTGTCCTCTGAGTTACTTGAGGCCCTTCCTAGTGTCTCCACCAAAGTTGCATATAAATGTGGGGATAGTAGTCAATGTTGCCTTAATCTTATCGAAGGTTTAAAGAAGTCTGTTTGGAACCAATAACAAGCACAACAAAAGAAGATAAAGAAATGCAACCTTTCACCTAGTCCAACTCTTTAGAAATCTTCATGGAAACTTTCTTAAAAGAGCTAGTAAGAGGCTCGAACTTTGAATTAACCTTATAAAAGGTCATAGCCATATCCAATGTTAAAAGAGAGCGGGCCTCTTCTCCTCCTATGTTGATTGAATTTCTTCTAGAGTGGTAACAACACTGTTTATTCCTTGCCTACCTTAGGTGAACCCCCCCACCCCTCTTGTAATATCTTGGTTTTGACCCCTGGATTATACCAGGTCAAATATGTATATATAATGATGACTTGGCTTGATGCCTAGACTTATGTTGGATTTTTAGCATGATAAGTTTTGATACATTAACTACTCACCAGGCAGGTAAACATTTCCGCATTGTATTTTTGTGATATAAACAGGTAGACAAATATAATGCTAAAACCATCAATGGGTTGCAAGCAAGCATAAGGGAGCTATGAGCCCACTAGAGGGGAAGTAAGGGGGGTAAGCTATGGAGATAATACTATTTTAATAGCTGGCAAGTGTCTCTTTCCCATGCTCTCCACATTCCTTCCCATGATCATTTGGAAGCCTTTTTAGCCTTATATTTAGTGGTCAACATGAGAGATTCGTGGGGTTCCATGGATGACACATGTTCTCATGCATTGTTAGGAGTATATGAGCCTCAATTTCCTCATGAAAACTTCTCCTTCCTCATTTGTTTTTGGTCCACCCATGAACTTAGTACCTATGAGCTACCATGACAGCAATAGCTACTAATATTCCAACAAACTGTTATAGAACTTCCATGATTCTAAATGAGATAAGAGATTAAGAAAATCTATATTCAGCAAACCCTGTGCTTGCACTAGAGTCAGCCACAGCCAAGGCCAAGGTCTACCTTTCCAAGAAATCCATATGCAACTAGTTGAAGAGATTCCCTGGCCAGCACTGGAGAACTGAAGGGAAAGGATTGCCTGAGGGTTGTGTTGTAGAGAATGGGATTCCTATCCTGGTTTTGCATGCACTGAGAAGGAAGAGTGGTGGCTAGTTGAAGGTGGGATTGTTATGCTTGGAGGAGTTCCAGTGTGAGGTCAGGTAGATGATTGGAATTGCTCTGTCTAGCTGTGGGTTGGGTTGTGTATGAGAATTTAGAGCTTGTGGCTAGACATTCACCCTTGTGGTCTCATAGCCCTGGCTTGGGGTGGCATCTGTAGCAGATGATTATGGTTGGGTGGAAAATCATCGTCTGCAGCCAGTCAGTGGTTAAATTTTCAGAGAAAAGATAATTGTTATTCTGTTTATCTGTTATTCATTTATGTTTGCATAATTGTTTTGACTTATAATTTGAATGCAACTGAAATGAAGAAGAATGAATATAAGGAATTAGGTATAAATCTGTTATGAATGCAGTAAATTTTTGAGATTAAATGATGCATGTGCTTTTGGGTTATTGTCGGGCATATAAATGTATAAATGAAATGGATGCATCATTGTTTATCGATTAGGTTGATATTTTCTTCCAGAAATTTCATTGAAGCATAATATTGCATGAAGCCTGTTACTGGAATTGCAAAAATGACGAATTTTGTTTAATGAAGAGAGTTTTGGTTGTGAATGGTTCATGGTTTCATAGAATTGTGCATGAGCATTATTTTTCTGTTTACTACATTTTTATGTGCTTTAGAGAGTTGCTTCCACATCGGAAAACGGCGAAGGAAGGCATCCAAGCACACTATGGAGTGGTATTGGAGCTGGTTGTAACACTAAGCTGCCATGGGCATTACATTTCATATCAGTTATGGAAATAACAATTTCTTGTCATGAATTATGGATCGAATATTTCTATCAGGTCAGAGAAACGTTTTGTAGATATAGTGTTCTATCAAAGATAGTTAGAGGCCAGCTTTGAAGTGACATACCTATGAAGAAGTTAACATGGAACACAAACAAGACCCCTTTGAGCATGAGGAGGATGTTATGGGGTTGGATCTAAATCTGTGAAAATGCTGACACAAAATCCAATGGGCAAAGAAACCTATAGGAACCTAAAGGCCTCCTGGAAACCATGAGGAGCTGAAGGGTTGAGGTTCAAAGTTGTCGGGCAGAGAAGGAAAGGATGATTAAAGTTCAAGAGAGGCAAACCAAATGAATGCCAGGTTGGTTCAAAAAAGGCATTTGCAGCAGCTTCAACATGACTCTACTGATGCTGGTGGGTGCAGAGGTAGCTTAAGAAGGGAGTCTTGCAGAAGATCCCAAGAATTGAGAATAACCTCACCGGATGTGACCTACCATCCCTCTCCATCATATTCATCTATTAGTGAATCATATACATCTAAGGAACCTTTAAGCAACACAAACTATCCTCCAAGTAAACTTCGTAGGAAAATACACCATCTAGACAACATACAAGAGGATTTGCACAAGCTGAAGCTGCCCGTCCTTAATGGAGAAAACAAGAATGGAAAAGATGTTGAAGCATGGTTGTTAAGGATGAAAGAATGTTTCCAAACCCATGATTACTTAGGAAACATGAAGGCCAGGCTTGCTATTTATAACTTGCAAGGTAAGGCTTCTATTTGGTGGGATTATCACCAGAAAGTAAAGAGAATTAATGAAAGGATGATCAATTGGAGGCAGTTTAGAAATACTTCCAACAGATGAGAAGGTAAAGATACAATGGTTTTTGAGTGGTCTATCTCCATTCTACAAGGATTAGATTCAATTTGATGAACCTATGACACTTGAAGAAGTAATTTGGAAAGCTAATTACTTATATGATCAGTATTACCTCCCAAACCTGCATTTCAAAATGTTATGAAGTCCCTTAACCAAGTGCAACCCTGGGGGAATTTAGGAAGGTTGCCCATTGTCATCACAACAACTCTTCCTTTCAATTTAGACCAGTTCTTTCCAACACAAGGGGGGGAACCCTAGAAAAGATTGTTTTAAGATGTTTTTTAGAAATAAAGGGATGGTGGATTACTAAGACCATTGTCTATCCAATTGGGTGATGGAGTCAAGATCAAAGAGCATGAGGGTTTGAATATGATAGAGAAGACGTAATCAAGCCATCATTGATGTGTCGTAATTAGTCCAAAATAGATTTTCAGATTATGCAAGAATAAGTGAGAGACCTTAGATAAGAGCACCATCACAACCATGAAATTACAACCAATAATAATGTGCAACTAATAAATAAAGAAGGAACAACCATAATATGAAACCCTAAGTAGGACAACCTTGTTATTGAATGAACAACCAACACTACGTCATTTCTTCAAATCTGATTTCACCACAAGATCAAAAGGACTAAATAGGTCACACCTAACCTTCCTTCTTAGCTAAAACAACCCACCAAAATGAAGTAAAATAACCCTAACTAGAAAATTACAACAGCATGATCCTTCAATAATTCAAGGTTCCATCAAGGATAAGGGAGATTTTAACAACCTCGACCCTAATATCTTCTTATGTGACAAACTTGGCCTTCTCCAAATATTATTTCAACAACCAAAACAATGGTAGTTCTTGCAAAAAACTAATCATCCATGAAAATAATAGAGAGATGGAAAAACCTCACATTGAACCCATCCTTCCAATCCTCCCAAAGAAATCCAACTAAGCTTGGAGGGGAATTCCCAATCTTTCAACCATGCATTTTAGCAAATGAATCTCTCCTCCATTTATGCCTTTCACATATAATCAATAAAATTATATATATAAAAAGCTAGAAACCCTAGAATTAGCACTCCTCTTAGGGTACATTTTAGGGTTTGTTTTAACCACAAATTAACACGTGTCAACTTATTTGAGCTAGCTCCTCCATATATGTGAATCATGCCTCAAACAATGTGTAATGCGCCATAATGACCCTTTAACATGCTTCAAATGCTCTCTTGAAGAGGGCATTCTCCTTTAGAGGGAAAATCCACAATTAAAGCAACCCTTGGAGTGGAGCACTCTTCATCAAGATACCTCCTTTGAACATTCAAGTGCTTCCATCACCACATGGCATCTCCAAGCTAGGGTGTTCCTCCTTTGTCTTATTCCCTTGCCACATGGCATGCTTTGGGCCTCCTCCATTGTATGGCATTTTGCTCATTTTTCCTTTGAGTGAATAAGATGGGTCCATAATGCTACTTGTCATCTTCATAAGTAAAACACGCTCCCTTTGAGGGTTTGATCATGCCAATAACGCTACATAGCATCTTCTCATGCAAAGGGTTCGCCTCTAAATATGTAGAAAATACCTTGAACAATCTATCCTTACCCCCAAATGCCTCAAAAGGTGAAATATGCCTCTAAATATGTGGATCCTCCTCCATTAGGGCTATTTATCCCCCTTTCTCATCTTCAACATGCCCTATCCACCTCCTTGAAGAGGCATTCAACCTTTTATGCTCATTTACACCTTTGTCTGCCACATATGATGCTTTGGAGCACCAATTAGTTAGGGTGTTATCTCCTTGGGTTATGTTTGACCCATATCTCGCCATAAATCATGCTTTGGATATCTCATGAGTTAAGGCATTCATCATCTAAGGTTTTCTTCTTTCTCATCTCTTCCATCCATATGGTCCTAGGCCCTGAGATCAACTTAGGAAGAGGGCTCTCCATTAATGATACAACAAAATAATGTATGCCATGAATCAAGTGTGCTCAAAGGATCCTCATGGTGAAACATGTCTCCAAAAAAATCCTCCAACAAGCCATGTATACTCCTCCACACCTTTGCCTTTGCCTCAGATGATGAGTGGTGTTTAGGAAATATAGAACAAGGTGTATAACATCCAAGCCTCACCCAATAACCTGTAACTACTAGAGAGAGGTACACCCATGAAAATGTGAAATAATCCTAGATTTTTAGGGGTTAACAATTTGATCCACATGGACATTGCAGTCCTCTGTGGGGTGCAAGAGAACTCCAAAATCTCTATTGAATATATACCTACAAACTAAATCAAAGTGCTAGTTGTTCATAATGGGATCGATAAAAAACTTCACATCCTCGCCACATAATACAAAATGTCTTAAATCCCAATTTAATATAAAATGCTTGAGAATGTTCATCTAACTATTCATTCTCATAGGGCACTTCAGATAAGACACGAGTCCAAAATGCCAAAGAGAACATAAATGAAACCTACTGCTTGTGAACAATCAAAATTATTCTTCCTACCCTACTCTACAATACAAAAATACAAATGCTAAGTGAAATCTAAGAGCCGATGCAACCATTGTATCATCTCAACAACTACATGAGATCACCCCTTGTGTTTGGTAACAAACTAAAACAAGACTACTTTAAACATCTTACAAGCATAGGGTAGAATTTTTGTCACTTTGTGGCTGAAAGTTTAGGTGAGCTCCCGAAGATGAAATAAAACACCAAGAACACACCAAGGTTGGCGTGTGTCGTTACACGCTTGCTCTATCCAATATTGAATATGGCTTATATAGTCATTGCCTCAGACATCTAAATAGGGTGACCCATCATTAAGCCATGAATCACCTCCATGGACTACCATATACCTCTCCAAAGGTTGATATACATGCTCCACAAATCTCCCCCCTTTGCTACCATATAAATCACTTGGCATAGCCTCAAGCAACAAGGATTTAAAAGGTGGCTCCAAGATAAACCTGCAAAAAATTTGTTGCCCTCTATCAAACCTCCACATGATGCATGTTATGAAAAATTAGAATTGGAAAAACACATAAGCTCATGATTTAGGGTTTGATGCCCTCATTTGGAAGGCTGAAAAACATTGCAATGCATCAAAGATCACGCGTGATATTGTCCCAAACACATTGCAGCCCTTAATTTCATCCCCTTGCTAATTTTTTGTACATAGAAAGGGTACGAGTTGAAGATATAATGGCTAAAAAAATTCTACATTTATAATGTGATGATAATGTTCCTTGTGTTGCAAGAAATATGTGCCATTGATGAGGACACACAAATGTTGATCAACAATAGAAAATGCATCATATACCTCAACATCTCTTGGATGTAAAAGATCACAGGAAATAGGATCTACAATGTTCTATTCCTGCACCATGAAATGTCTCATAAGGTTGATTGAAAATGGAAAGTGGAAATTCATATTTTGCCCCATCAATCTCTCATTATTTGTGTCATAGATGGTGTCTCCATGAACAAACCTACAATTCCTTTATCCCCCAAGGGTTTCTCTACAAGATCTATCCCTTTTAACTCTTCAAAAATTTCATCATTTTCATACATTTGAAAAGGAAATTCACCATAACTTACCAAACCCTTGTCTTTCTCAAAATCCATTATGGTCACTAGAATGTCCTCATGTAAGTGTACATCATCATTACATGGTGCTTCTTTTGGAACAAGATGGAATGCATAGTTTTCAATGCAATCTTCACCATCAAAATCTTCATGAGGTGTTGCATTAGGGTCTTCAAGAAATTAATCTTACTACTCCTCATCTCGATCTGAAATCTCATGTACGAGTGGTTCACGTGATGAAAGAGAAAGATAGTCATCGAGGAAATCCTCATGAAACTCATCTTCAAGCTTCTCTTGGTCTAGCTCACTATATTTTTCTTTGATTTACTTAACCAAAGACATTAATCTCTCATATTTGTTATTGATTTCAATCATTAAAAGAACATTTGAGAGGTGGTTATTATATGTGAATATTAGATAACATATCTCACCTTCTCTATATTGGCAAGCATAAACCAAATCTTCAACCTGTTCTACTTCTTCATAACTAGGATCCCAACACTTGCAAACTGCTTCAATTAAACCTTCAAATGAAAATATTCCTTTCTACCAAGATTTTCCAACTATATTTCTACAGAATCTTCCAAGATGAGCACAAACATTTTCATTGTGGTATCCTCATGGACAACATTGAATTTTGAAGTTAATTCAATGAAAGATGCAACATGTAGTATAGCTCAATCAATGTGTACATGGAACTTCACAATGTGTTCATTCCAAGCTAGATCAGGGAACGCATTCAAATATCTCAGGATTCTTGAGAAATCTAATAGAGAAAATCCTTTGCCATCCAACTCTTTTAGGAGTGATGCCATGTTTCTTCACCTCAAGTCTTAAAAATAAAAATAAAAACTGATGAGAAATTTTGAAAAACACATCACCATCATACCTCATTTTCATATCAATGTAGTCACCAAATGAGTCTTCAAATGCCTTGAAATCTGTTGGATGCCCTCATCTCTACAAACAACTTGCCACTTCAAAATCTTCTAAAATAGAGCTTGGTTCCTTCGTGGAGTCGCCAAATGAGAATAAGATCTTCAAAGAATTGTGTTCATCAAATCATAGTAGCTAATCTACTAAATCTCAAGAATTGGTCTTTGTCCTTGACAACGACGCCAATGTGTTACCTTTTGGACTTGCACTTCAAAATGTTACAAAGTCCCTTAACCGAGAGCTTAGGAAGGTTTCTCATTATCACCACAATTCTTCCTCTTGCTTTAGGTTGGTTCTTTTCTAGCACAAGGGGGAAACCATAGAAAAAAATATTTTAAGATGTTCTTTATAAATAAAGGGATGGTGGATTACCAAGACTAGTGTCTATCCAATTGAGCGATGGAGTCAATATTAGAGAGAAATAGGGTTTGAATATGATGAAGAAGTAATTAAACCATCATTGATATGTCACAATTACTCTCAAACAAAATTTCAAATTATGCAAGAATAAGTGAAAGCCCTTAAACAAGATGCACCATCACAAGCATGAAAATTATGGCCAATATTAACGTGCAACTTGCAATAAATAAAGAAGGAAAAACCATAATATGAAACCCTATACGAAGTAGACAAAGTAGGACAACTTTCTTATTGAATGAACAACCAACAATACATCTTCAAATTTTATTTCACAACAAGATCAAGAGGACCGAATAGGTCACACCTAACCTTCGTTAGCTCAAACAAGCCACCAAAATGAAATGAAACAACTTGAACCAATAACTTGTAGTAGCAAAATCCGTCAATAATTAAATTTATAATGAGGATTAGGGAGGGTTTAACAATCTCAATCCGAATCTATTCTTATGAGACAAACTTGTCATTTCAAAAAGATTATTTAAGTGGTAAAAAAATTGCAATTCTTGCAAAAACCATAATCATCCATGAAAAGAATAGAGAGATCGAAAAACCTCACATTTAATCCATCCTTCTTCCTATCCTCCCAAAGATATTCAACTAATCTTGGAGGGGAACAACCAATCTTCTAACCTTGTGCTTTAGTAAATGAATCTCTCCTCTATTTATACTTTTCACACCAAACCCCAATCAATAAAATAATATTTAAAAAAAGATAGAAACCCTATAATTAGGGCTCTCCTCTTAGGGTGCTTTTTAGGGTTTGTTTTAACCACAAATTGACATGTGTCAACTTCTTCTTTGAGTGAGCTCCTCCAAATATGTGAATCATGTCACACACAATGTGTAATAGCCCATAATGACCCTTTAACATGCTTCAAATGCTCTCATGAAAAGGAAGTGAAATGCTCTCATGAAAAGGACTTCCTCCCTTAAACGAAAAATCCATGATTAAAGCAACCAAAACATCCTTTTTTTTTACACTTGGAGTGGAGTTCTCCTCATCAATAGACCTCCTTTGACCATTCAAGTGCTTCTACCACCACATGGCATCACTTTGAGCTAGGTCATTTCTCCTTTATCCTCTTTCCTTGCCATGTGCCATGGTCTAGGCCTCCTCCAATGGGATGTTTTGCTCCTTTTGCCTTTGAGTGAATAAGATAGGTCCATAATGCTATAGAAGAAAAACACCAAACCTTTGCAGGTTTGATCATGCCAACAATGCCACATGACATCTTCTCATGGAAAAGGTTTTCTTTCAAATATGTAGAAATGGCCTCAAACAATGTATCCTTACCCCCAAATTCCTCAAAAGGTGAAATATGCCTCCAAATATGTGGAATCTACTCCATTAAGGTTATTTCTCACCCTTTCTTGTCTTCAACATGCCTTGGCCACCTCCTTGAAGAGGGTGTTCAACCTTTTATACTCATTTACCACTTTGTTTGCCACATGTTATTCTTTGGAGCTCCAATAAGGTAGGGCATTATCTACTTGCGATGTGTTTAATCCTTACCCCCTACAAATCATTCCATGGACATCTCTTGAGGTGGGGCGTTCATTTTCTATAGTTTTCTTCCTGCTCACCTCTTCTGTCCATGTGGTCTTGGGCCCTGAGATCAACTTAGGAAATGGCTTTCCATCAATGATGCAACAAGATAATTTATGCCATGCATCAAATGTGGCCAAATGGATCCTCATGATGAAACATGTCTCCAAAAAAAGCCTCAAACAAGCCATCAATACACTTCAACACCTTTGTATTTTCCTCAAATGATGAGTGGTGTTTGAGTAAGATAGAATAAGGTGAATAACCTCAAAGTCTCTCACAATGACCTATAACTGCTACTGAAGTAAAATATCTTGTGTTGTGCTAGTGAGAGAGGCAAGTCCATCAAATGGTGAAATGGCCCCATCATTTTCAAGGGGTAACAATCAAAATAGATGAAAATCATATTTTCAGAAGGCTTGGAAGGAAAAGAAAATAGAGAAGCAAGACAAAAGGAAGAAGGTCTTCAAACCTCATTTCTTTAGAAACAATCTCAAGAATTTCTAGCAAAATCAATGAGCTCAAAGTAGGACAAACACAATTGAATCTTTGAAAAAGAGAGCAAGGTAGTGAATTAAATGTTGGGGTTGTGGAGAGGATCATATGTATAAATATTTCCCACATTGCAAAGAAAAAATGCATGGACTCAACATGGAACATTCCTTGAATATGTGCAACATTGGAAGATCACCATGTAGACCATCAATCAAATATTATTGAAATTCAAGGTTAGATTGCAAAGCAATCTATTTTTATTTTAAGTGTTCCCAAGGCAAGTTATATTTATGTTACTTCTAAACTTGTTAACAATTTTGTTCTTGAGCATAGCAAGCCTTGGTCAACTCAATTAGCTATTGGAACCAAAAGGAATATCAACAAGATGGTGAAGAACTCTCCATTAGAGTTGAACGGATCCCACACACATGCATAATTAAATATATAACCACTTGGATCTTATGATGTTCTTATTGGAATGGATTGGTTGGAGCTACACTTTGCCATTCTTTATTGCTACAACAATACATTTAATTGTTTTGACGAAGAAGGAAACCAAAGAACATTGAATGGTTTTTCAAGGCGAATATCCATAAAGAAATTTTCAACACTACATTGAAGAAATGTTTTGTAAAGGGTGTTAATTGTATGCATCCT
>JASDQU011400984.1:21650-32281 GCA_032191745.1 Picea mariana
TTTGGAAGGGATTAGTATGACAACTTGGGATCAGATGAAAAACATCTTCAGTGAAAGATATAGAGATTATTGTATATCAAGAGATACAAGGGATAATATTTTCAGAATGACACAAGGACTTGATGAATCTCTAGAAAAAATTGAAGAGAGATTTCAATTAAGCTACAAAATACCTGGAAATTGCACTCTGGATAAATATTCACTCAAGATTATCTTACTTAGAGGAGTAAGAGATGATCTGATGGAAACATTGAATATCCAATCCAATCGATATATCTATCAGTTGGACTATGATGATATCAAAAGAATATTCAAGAACCATTCAATATCTTCTAGGAAGAAAGGTACAAGCAATAGACATTTGATCTCTCCATCTTATAACCCTACAACTAATATAAATAACGAATTAGGAGGACTAATAGAGGACATGAAAATTGATATTTTACACTCTTTAGCCATGCAATTAGATACAATGCAGATTAAGAAGAAACATTATGAAGCATAGAAGGAATTGGTTGTCAAATGTCCCAAATGCACTAAAAAGAATATTAGAAATGAGTTCCCTATAGACCTTATAGATGTTTGTGGAATATGTGAAGAAAATAATCCAACTAACAAATTTCCTTCTTTTCCAAGTTTTAAATCTACATTTTGAGGAGTAGAAGAGAATGTGGAGTCACTATACTTCATCAATCTAAGGAGGCTAGCAGAACCAAGACCATTCCAAATAGGTTTGAACTTCAATCCTTCTCAAATTTTTAATGAATATAACTCGCAAATGCCTCCTAAACCATGGTATAACCCATCACCTTGGACTAATACAAACCCTTGGAAATACCAAGGACCTTCAATTCCTTATCCATACCAATATTTTTCTATCATGCCACAAAATTAGTGGAGTCAACCATCACAAGGTTGGAGGCCACAAAATTACCACCAACCTGCATTATTTCCTCCTCCTCAAAATAACACTTCTCCAAATAGTGTTCCTCCTAAGAAACCCCAGTTACCTACTAAAATAGATCCAAATCCTAATAGTAAGAAAGCCCAACCTATATACAACAATGATACAACTTATCAAACTTATTCGGTGGAATTGCAAGAACCAAATATTAGATCAAGAAAAATATTGCAAAAACAACCAAAACTCATAAACAATTGAGAATCTGAGAAGGAAAAAATTACCTTCCCTCAACCACAAGTTCCTCCTTACCCTAAAATATAGCAAGAAAGAAAAACTTATGCATCTGAGGAAAAAGAACTTTTAGGAGAGCTTAAAAATTTCTGCATAAATATACCTCTGTTACAAGATCTTAAATATGTGTCCATTTTCAATAGTTATATCAAGGAAGAATGCATTAGATGACCAGGAAGAAAAAGGAAATATCCTAGCTGACCTTATGCTTGGAAAGTTAATTGTACCCAAATGCTTGGATCCAAGGAGTCCTTTAATAAATTCCCATATTAATAACATCTTGGTATAGAATACTCTTATTGATCTAGGAGCTACAATCAACGTTATGATAAGACTCAACCTTCAAGAATTTCTAAGAAATACCCCAATTGTCTTACAACTGGAAGAAAGATCAAAATTCAATCATGAAGGCAACTTGGAAGATATAATAATTTCCATTGATCCCTAGGAGTACCCTACTGACTTCCTAGTCATTCAACCCAAGTCCCAGTCCAATAGATATACTCTCATATTTGGAAGACCTTGGTTGGCCACAGTTAATGCATACATTGGTTGTAGGTCAGGAAATATGACCATCAAAGATGGCCTTTCCCAAAAAAAAACTATTCTTTACCTCCCTTCCCAACCCTTGATATACTGAATTGGTTTTCTATTGCATCGTTGAGTCGATCAAGAGCCTGGTCCATAACCCAATTTGATTTCCTAATTAATATGGTGCTTCTGATCCCACAATTGTTACAATGAATAACATAAAATATGCCTACATGGGTAGAACAAGAATAAGACCCGACACAAAAAAATTCATATCCCGTCTACACAATTCACACTTCTTTGAATGATAGTACAATTGACGAAGACACTCGAAAATTTTCTTCAAAATCAATATCCATAATATGTGAAAATAGAAGGGATAAATGATGATATCATATCTGAATTTTCTGCAGAAAATAACATTAAATTATGGACATATATGTTTACTGTTGAGATAGAGGATTCAATTGTCAAAACAATCAACCTTATAAAAACACTCAAAATCAACAAAAAAATCAATAGTCAGCAGGAACAAAAACTGATAGGTGTTGTTAGCACTGAGCATCACCCTCAGATTGTGGGAGGATAAGCCCAGTACCCATTAGATTTTTTGGTGGATGTTGGTTTTATATGAGTGGAGGTCAATGGAAAAAACTCAATATATGAATGATTTTCAACATAGAACTGGACAAGAGATGCACAGGGAAGTGAGGGCCACAACTAACTTCAGTCAGTGAATTGAGTTTAAGTGTGGGCAGAGGGAAGACTTAGTAAGAAAGGTGGACAAGATTGTTATGGGCATCAAGCCTTCAAGAAGCTTGGAGAATAAAAACTTAGACTCAAGATCACTCTTAATCTCAAGCTTCAGACACTGAAATATGTCCAAACAACACAGTCACAACAGCACAATGATCAAACCTACATCACCATGTAGCTACAACAAATCGACTAGATCCTCCATGCCTGAGCCATTTAGTGTAAGAGGGGAAAATATCACAAGGAGGCTGACTAAAACTAGTCGTAATACAGCTGCAATCAAACCTACACTATAACAACATAACAACCATTGACTGGATCCTCCATGCTCGAGTGTTTTAGCACATTTTTTACAGAGAGATGAAAAGAGGTTGACTTCTATTAATATGAAAGTCTCAAATCCAATACATAACCAGAGAATAGTTCTAGCATCAAAAAATTACAAAATAGGGAGCTCTCCTCAACTAGTTGACCACCTTAACAAAATATCGAAACTATCTCTTTATACTCGGATCATTCCCTGAATATCAGGAGTGTGATCCCATCACTACATTCAAAGAATTGCATCCGAGCAGTCTTATGTCAGACTGTGCATGTATCCCTCTATCAGACGCGAGCTCAGATCATTATGGGTTTGCAGGAAAATCTGACCATAGGGGTACCATGGTTGATGATTCAGTCCCTACGGTCGGTCCCTCCATGCCTTCTAATTACTGAGTGAGTCAAGGTTCCAACCACCAGTCCTTTCATTTATCAATTGAACCCTTGAGATTAGAATGAGGCTTAGTGCCTAGGGGGAAGCCACGCGCTAGTCTCGGATCAGACACTATATGAGCACGTGATTGTGGGCCTGTCAAAATCAATTTCAAATCACACCTATTTTGGGCCCACAATCCACCACCTTCTGCAACGTATTACTTTAGCCAAACCATAGTTTCAATTGCGGGACCGCCCAATAATTTTATCGATCGAGCAAGTTTCATCCCCGTAATGAAGCATGACTGTTGATCTGGACACGGTCTGTGATTTGGGTGCACTTGCTAGATTTAGCGCTACTATCAAGCTTAGCTTCCCGCCAACTTTAAAATAGGCCAAACTGTGCCCTGGGGGAGGGGGACGCTACTCTTGACGTTGAACAATAACACCTCCCAAAGGATGACCTCTCGTTGTTATGCTAACATGTCATGAAAATGAAGTGACACATCTCACTAAGAAAGAAGCGAATGATATGCCCACAGTTTCCTGGACTGAGTGCCATGTGTCACTACCGAACAGGTTCTAGGTGTCATGACTGATGAGTGCACTAGATATCCATATTGATAACTACCACGTATCCTCTTAAATCAACAACTGAGATCTCCTTCGGGTCTCCGGACTCTGGGAAAATCAAATCTCAAACCTCATCCTCTTCCATGTTCTTTTACTCAGAGCTAAGGATCTGGAAATGCGTGGCTCATAGATCAATGGCTAAGATCCCTTTGGGTCTACGGGCTCCGAGAAAATCAAAACTCAAATCTTGCTTTTTCCCCTTTGCTTTCCTCCAGAGCCCTAGATCTGGCGTCGCGTGTCCATTTGAATCAAACGACTGAGACTTACTCTGGGCCTTCGAGCTTTGGTTGTTTCAGGTCTTTGGGACTTCAAGCACTTTGGGACTTCGAGCACTTCAGCACTTCGGGCCTTCAGGACTTCAGGCACTTCGGGACTTCGAGACTTTAGGAGGCACTGCCACTAACATCAATGCCTCCCTTTTGATTTTGAGATCAATGGTCAACTATTTCTTCAGGAGTTCGGGCTTTATCTCTTTGAAAGTTTTATGCACTTCTCACTTCGAAACTCTCGAAGCTCATTTCCCCGAAATCTTGGATCGACTGCCACTTGTCCCCCTCAAGATTGGACGACTCATGCTCACTTCGGGTTTTAGGACTTTGGACCTTTGAAAAACAACTTTAACAATATTTTGAACCCCCTGATTCTTGCGAATCACCAATCTGATATTCTCAAGAATGTCCACCGCTGAAGTTGATCTTACATGTTGCTTGCATTTCGAGCCCGAAATGGACTTCTATGAACATTGCACTTTGAAATTTCTTGTGCAGGCTATGAACTTGGAAAACATGTTGCCCTTGACAACTATATGTGATAACATTTGGCTCCACAGGGGATTTCATACTCCGTGCGAGCTTCTAAGAACAAGCAGTTCCAGTTACCTTATGCATTGGGCTATGGAGTCATGCTCAAAAAACATCCTGCTAAGGATTAAAGGCCAACAAGCACACTATCCTAAAAATGAAAGAAAAATACATGGGCTCAAGGAGGATCTTATTTATGTACATTCCTAGACTAATTGATTTTTACAAAGCGCTAGGTGAAAGCAAACTTCCACCATATCCACTCAAGCAAATCCCTAGCTACAAACTTGTTTACATTGTCACTAATCAAATAAAAACAATGCAACTGTGATAGAAAAATGATTACGCTTTTCATCTCTCCTCCCAGTGTTGAATTCAAGATAAACTTGAGCAGCTCCAATACATGAAGGAAATTCAACTCCCTCTACTCCCTTACAGGTTCATAGAGAAAATGACAAAACCCACTGGGCCGGTGGAAGAAAACATGCTATGTCTTACAGCTGGTCACACATGGCTGAATGTCTTTGGCATGCATGAGTGAGTGAATGGTTGATGTAGGATAACTAATCCCAGGTGATGGTTTCTCATTTGCAGGCTCTGGGTAGGATATTAACTGCACATTTGGTTCTCCCTCTTCTTCTTTATGACTCTCCCAAGGATTAGAATCATAATCATTATAAACATGAAACAAGGGAAAGCTCTACCCTTTGTCTTCTGTAGGCACAGAATGGAAGATTTCCACACAATGTTTTTCCTCAATGTATAAAGGAAAAAGCTTTGTGGTATGCTCTTGGAAATCCTCAAAATATGAAACATATCATTCCATGTGTATAGCCAAAGGATCATGAATCGTGTGATAGAATCATGGCTACTTTAGAAGACCAGGTTGCTTCTCTGTAAATGTCTCTCTTCTTTCAAATAAAAAACCTCCCTTCTCATTCAAAAACAACTCTTGATCATCAACAGTTGCAATCTCTTTTCCTTGTTATTTTTCCATCTCTGATTCATAATCATTATCTTCTTGCTCATAATCTTAAACATGCTGACAATCTTCTTCCTTAGGCACATGAATTTTTCAAGATATACCCTCCATATGAACCCCCTTGATATCCCTGATGTTCTCTTCGACTTCTTCAGCATCTTCAAACAGGTGTCTTAATGATGAATATTTCCTCTATCAGGAGAGGGACCAACTCTAGATGTTGAGCCATGACATAGTACACCATGGAAACAGTCTCTTTGGGTCTGATATCCATAGACATACTATGATAAACACTATAAAACCTCATTTTTAAGACAACCAAGGCTTCATCTTCCTCTCTCCTCAAGGCATTAAACTCAAACCAGTATTGATCAAGGGAATTTTTCTCACCCCAACACTTTAAAAATGCATGGCATAGCTCAGTCCAGGAGCCAATAGAACTGGCTTCTAGACATCTAAACCACAAAACAAAATCTCTAGACATGGATTGTGAGAATAGCCTCCTGGAAATATCATCATGAACAATCTCAAACTGATCGAAAAAGCTCTCAAATGCCTCCAAATGTGTCTCAGTTGTAATATGATCCTCTCCAGAAAACCTAGGAAGATACTCAAAGGAATAATGAGGATAAGGATGAAGGTCATGTGGAAGCCTTAAAGGTTTAAACAACTTATTTCTAATTTTGATTTGAAAAATAGTGGGCTGATCATGAGGATTAACGAGTTGATGGGAAGCCTCAGAAGGAATAACAGAGGGTAACGAGATTTGAGAATACTATGAATTATTTTCAACCTCTTCAAGGCTACAAGGGTGATCAATTTCAAGAGGATATGCAATACAGATCTTACTTTTATGAATAGGCAGAGGTGAAGACATGAGATCAATATCTACAACACAAGAAGATGGCTTGTTTTCTTCTTCCAAGGATGGATAAATAAATGAAGGCCTATTATCATCTGAATAGACAAAGAAAAGGATAATCCTTTTTATATGTGAAGGGAAAGAGAGAAATGAGTTGATAAACAAGAACAGGATTTCATGAATAAAGCTCATAAACTAATACCTGGTCTTCCACTTCGATATGGTCATCTTTCTGTCAACAGGATCCTCCCCAGTGGAGTCTTCGATAGTGGAGTCACCAGGTGCAAGTTGCAATCTTCAATGGTTCTGATGGCTGATGCACCTTTAGAATCAGAAGCTCGTTGTCGTTATTACCTAGGGAAATGTCTTCAATTCATTCCCCGGCAATGACACCATGAATGTTATCATTGTGAGTAACCCTCGGATTGCGGGAGGATAAGCCCAGTACCCATCATATTTTTTGGTGGATGTTGGTTTTATATGAGTGGAGGTCAATGGAAAAAACTCAATACATGAATGACATGGATGATTTTAGGGGCTAAATTTCGCTCATGGGCTAATTTTCCATGGTTTTTCCAAAAATGAGTTTCGCTATTTTAAAAATGATTCTCCCAAATTCTATAGGATAAAATTATTTTACCTTACAAATCGCCAAACTTTTATAAAAACTATATAAAATCCTTATAAATTTGAATATTTTTACAAAAATATCGCCAATCATTTATAGTTGGCATATGAAGGATTAGTAATATTCGGCAAGGTTTCTACATTTTAAAACAAATTTCCATCCTTAAAATCATCCTTGATGAATGATGTTCAACACAGAACTGGACAAGAAATGCACATGGAAGTGAGGGCCACAACTAACTTCAGTCAGTGAATTGAGTTTAAGAGTGAGTAGAGGGAAGACTTAGTAAGAAAGGTGGACTAGGCTACTATGGGAATCAAGACTTCAAGCATCTTGGAGAAGAAAAATGCAGGCTCAAGATCACTCTTAATATCAAGATTCAGACACTAAAATATGTCCAAACAACACAGTCACAACAGCACAATGATCAAACCTACATCACCATGCAGCTACAACAACTCGACTAGATCCTCCATGCCCGAGACATTCAGTGTAAGAGGGGAAAATATCACAAGGAACCTGACTAAAACTGGTCGCGATACCGCTGCAATCAAACCTACATTACAACAACATAACAACCCTCGACTGGATCCTCCATGCCTGAGTGTTTTAGCACAGCTTTTACAAAGAGATGAAAAGAGGTTGAATTATATTAATCTGAAATTCTCAAATCCGATACATAACCATAGAATAGTTATAGCATCAAAACATTACAAAATAGGGAGCTCTGCTCAACCAATTGACCACCTTAATAAAATATAAAAACTATCTCTTTATACTTGGATCAGTCCCCAACTATCAAGAGTGTGATCCCATCACTACATTCAAAGCATTGTGTCTGAGCAGTTTTCTGTCAGACTGTACATGTATCCCTTTGTCAAACACGAGCTCAGATTGATATGGGTCTGCAAGAAAATCTGACCATAGGGGTACAATGACTGATGATTTAGTCCCCACGTTCGGGCCCTCCATGCCTTGTAATTACTGAGTGAGTCGAGGTTCCAACCACCAGTCCTTTTATTTATTAACTAAACCCTCGAGATCAGGATGAGGATTAGTGCCTAGGGGGCGGCCACGCGCTACTCTTGGACTAGACACTATATGATCATGTGATTGTGGGGCCGTCAAAATCAGTTTGAAATCACACCACTTTTGGGCCCACAATCCATCACCTTCTACCACGTATCACTTTTTCCAAACCATGGTTTCAATTGCAGGACCGCTCAATAATTTTATCGATCGAGCAAGTTGCATCCCTGCAATGAAGCATGACCATTGACCTAGACGCGGTCTGGGATCTGGGCATGCCTTCTAGATTTAGCGCTACTTCCAAGATTAACCACCCGCCAACTTTAGAATCGTCCAAACTATTCTCTGAGGGAGGGGGACGCTACTCTTGACATTGAACAATAAAACCTCCCGAAGGATGACTTGTCACTGATATGATGACGTGTCATGAAAGAGAAGTGACAGGTGTCACTAAGAAAGAATCGAATGATATGCCCATAACTGCCTGGACTGAGTGCCACGTGTCACTATCGAACATGTGTCAGGTGTCACGACCAACGAGTGTGCCAGATGTCCATATTGATAACTTCCATGTATCCTCTTAAATCAACAGTTGATATCTACTTCTGGTCTCCAGACTCTAGGAAAATCAAATCTCAAACCTCATTCTCTTCTATGCGCTTTTATCTGGAGCTAAGGATCTGGCGACATGTGGATCCTAGATCAATAGATAAGATCCCTTCGGGTCTCTAGGCTCCGGGAAAATCAAAACTCAAATCTCACTTTTTCCCCTTCTCTTTCCTCCGGAGCCCTAAATCTGGCACCATGTGTCCATTTGAATCGGACGACTGAGACTTACTTGAGGCCTTCGAGCTTCAGGTTTTCCAGGTCTTCAAGACTTTAGGTGCTTCGAGACTTCAGGCACTTCGACGCTTCGGACCTTCAAGACTTTGGTCACTTCAATGCTTCAGGCCTTCATGACTTTGGGAGGCACTGGCGCTAAGATCAATGACTCCCTGTTGATTTTGAGTTCAATGGTCCATGATTTCTTCGGGAGTTCAGGCTTCCACTCTTTGGAATTTTTATGCACTTCTCACTTCAAAACTCCCAAAGCTCATAACCCCAAACACTTGGATCGCTACCACCTGTCCCCCTCAAGATCAGACGACTCATGCTCACTTCGGGTTTCGGGACTTCGAAAATTTTACAAACAACTTTAACAATATTTTGAACCCTTGATTCCTGTGAACCGTTGATATGATATTCTCAAGATTGTCTGTCATTGAAGTTGATCTCACATGTTTCTTTCATTTCGAGCCTTAAATGGACTTCTCTTAATGTTGCACTTTGACATTTCTTATGTAGGCCGTGAACTTGGACAACCTGATGCCCTTGACAACTATATGTGATAACATGTGTATTGAAAATAAATATTGAATATTTTGCATGGGATTATAAAGACATGAAAGCAATCTATCCTTCTATTTGTACCCACCACATTTATATCAAAGAGGACCACAAACCTATTAGGAATCCACAAAGAAGGATGAATCCTACAATGAAATACATAGTTAAATAAGAACTTCCAAATTTATTTGATGTTGGATTGATATATCCTATATCAGATAGTGAATGGGTCTCCCCTCTATTCATTGTTCCAAAGAGGAATGGGAAATGGAGGATATGTGTGGAATCTCAAGGATGATTTTAGGGGCTAAATTTCGCTCATGGGCTAATTTTCCATGGTTTTTCCAAAAACGAGATTCGCTATTTTAAAAATGATTTGCCCAAATTCTATAGAATAAAATTATTTTACCTTAAAAATCGCCAAAATTTTATAAAAACTATATAAAATACTTATAAATTTGAATATTTTTAAAAAAATATCACCAAACATTTATAGTTGACATATGAAGAATTAGTAATATTCGCCAAGGTTTCTACATTTTAAAATAAATTTCCATCCTTAAAATCATCCTTGGTGTGGATTACCAGGATTTGAACAAATCTACCAGAAAAGACCATTTTTCCTTACCTTTTATTGACCAAGTTTTTGATGTCTTGGTCAAGAAGAAATATTTTTCCTTTTTGTATGGTTTTAGTAGATACAATCAAATTCATATCAGCCCTAAGGATCAGGACAAGACAACTTTTACTTTCCCATGGGGTACATTTGCATACATTGTCTTACCTTTTGGCTTATGTAATGCTCCAACCACATTTAAAAAGAGAAATTCACAACATATTTTCTGAACTCATTCATGATAAGTTTGAGATCTATATGGATGATTTTTCCCCTTATGGAAATTCGTTTGATGAGGCCTTGAAAAATTTAGATAAGGTTCTCCAAAGATGTAGAGAAATGAATCTATCCCTTAGTAATGGAAAATTTAATATGATGATGAATGAATGGATTTTTTTAGGACATTACATGTCCTCCAGAGGGATTCAACTAGACAAAGAAAAGATCAGAATTATCACCTTACTTCCTACCACTTTGAATCCAAAATATGTAAGTATCTTTCTAGGAAATTCAGGAT
>JASDQU011400985.1:42835-55707 GCA_032191745.1 Picea mariana
AACACATGTGCAATATAACAAAAATGTACCAATTTTGTAACAAAACCAATATGCAATTTTATATTCATGTTACAATACAATGAACACAATGAGAGGATGAAATGCAGTATCTATATCATATGTGTATGCAAACAATCCTAATAGAGTTAGCATCATATGTGGATCAATACCATGAAAAACCCCTTACCATATGTCATACTCATAAATAGGCCCACCATGTAGTAATGAATGAGGTAACGTTGGGCCCTCTAGGGATATAATTGGGTAAGGTTTAGGTTTGAGGGACTTATAGATATGCTACCATGCCAAGAAACCAAACAATGAGGCCTAGAACAACAACCAAAGGGCACGCCTACTCTTTGTATATTTGACAGTAAAACATATAAATATGGTAGTAGAGAAGCAAGGCAACAACCTACAGTCTAAATGAAATGTTAGAAATCTTAAGGGTGTAGATTAATTGTTGGGATAGATGGGAACCCAAATCCATTGGAACATTGAACAAGAAAGAGGGAAGACTACTTCAACTCTTCACGTGAATATGCCCATAAAACTGCAAATTAAGGATGACAGACTTGATGGATTGATGAGATACTTATCTGGGAAACACGATAATATATTAGACTTGCAAGAACATTGGCCAAATAACCAAAGGGTTTGACAACATAATGATTGGAAACAAAACACTTCAAAACCCTCAAACTGTTGGATAAACATGACAAATGAAGAAATCGACCAGTAAGAAATTGATCAAAAGATATGCAATGAATCTCAATAAAAATGTAAAAAGGATAAAAAAAAAATTAGGTTTAGGTGGTTGAAGATAAGGAGTAAACCAGTTCCTTAAAGTGCTTATGAGGTCACCTCTTCACCTTTATGTGAAGCCTAGGGTTTATGAAAGGTAGTGTTAAAAGGTTCCCAAAGGATTTCCATAACTAGAATAATCACAATAGGAGAAATAGATACTCAATAGATTGCAATAGCCAAGCTTATAATTGATCTCCAACGATTTGAAAAGGAGGAAGATTTCTCTTTTTATAGGTGAGAAGTTTACTCAAATACAATACAAAACCATAATCTCCAAAACTATCTTCCTGAAAAAACTATCAAATAACATGCTCATAAGTGAGACATCCCTCTAGAAAGGGTCAAGATACATAGAAGAAGCCACATGTGTGGACTAAATAGAGCCTAAGAGAGTTGCACCCCACAAAAGTGGTGCTAACATCTCAGAGATGGTCCAACCAAATCAAGTCAAATGGTCCAGGGCAATTCAAATGGTCCAATCATCCACATAGCTACTTCCTCCATCCAAGGAATGGTCTAATAGGTATATAAACATCTTAAAAGAGGATGAAACCATCTCCAATGTGTGATTTTTCCCATCAATAAAAACCTCTCAAGAGGCATGTGTAACGTCTCTGACCATCCACCTCTGCCAGGCTATGCTACCCAATAACCTTATATTTTTCCAACTAGCTCTGATACCAATTTGTAATGTCCCCGACCATCCACCTCTGCCAGGATACGCTACCCAACAACCTTATCTTTTCCCAACTAGATCTAATACCAATTTGTAATGTCCCCAACCATCCACCTCTGCCAGGAAACGTCACTATGGAATTTCACTGTAATACCATTTTGTGGCAGCCTCGTCCACCCAGGTCGTTCCATGTGGCACCACAAACAGGTTGCTAAGCTCTGATAGCAGGTTAATTCTTCATCCTAAAGTAAGTATATATTACATGCATTTATAATGAAATAAAATGCAATTAAATATACTACTACCATACTAACTCATGCAAAATTGACCGTAAATCATACATGCAACGAAAGCACATGATAACATTGTAAGAATTACAGACATGCACATCAGACGTCATTAAACACCAAAATTGATACTTATCTTTGGATTGTGAAGTCCACCAACTGCATGCAAACCTTCCACGAACCTCCCATCCTTAGACCACACTGCTCATCACTCTCAGCAGTGGGTCACCCCCGAGTTGGGACTAAACTCCACCGGGCAATGGATTCTTAGGCTTGGCAAGGCTAACAGGAATGTCGCGCAGTTCAAAAAGAAGGATTCTATAAGGATACACTTAGACCCACTCCTCATAGACTCTCATTCCCCACATGATTGTCCCACCCCAGGAGTATACACCTTCACGGTCACACAGTTCATCAGCTGCTCCACCTCCCTTCCAGGGCTTCAACAACAGGTCGGACAGGAACTCTCAGATCTCTGTAGCTGTAACTAGACTCCCTCCAGAAGAATTCACTTCCCCATCACACACTCTCACCTAGAGAGAGATTTTCTCATAGGGCTGGCAACATGCCTCTTCAATCTACAGGTCAGACAACCCGCCTTTGCAAACCACAGGCCTGACAACCTGTTTCTTCTATCCAACTCCTAAGACAAACAAGAAAGGACAGAGGCAACAATAGAACTCGGGTAAGGTAGAGTACATCTCAGCAAAATACCAGTGTGTGCAAGTAACATAGGTTTACGATGGCCATGGGTTAAAAAATGGAAAAAATGGCTGGCTGCGTGCTTTTTCGGTGCGCGAGTGAACTTGTCAGGATAAAGGTGGTTGACTGGTCAGAGAGCAAAGAGAATGGTGAGAGTATGAGAGCCAACTATGTGTCCCTGCACCTCTATGAGTCCCCCTCCAAACAACAAGAATTCCCACTTAAAATTACATGTGCCTGAGCTGGCACTTGTCTCTCATGAAGCACGTTCCTTTCCATTTGGAAGTCATTTCCTCTTCCCAAAGGAGCTTATGATATAATCATATCCTTCTATCAACATTTAGAATAATAATAAATTATTCTTGGACTGAATCTCTTAATCTTAGTCCCTATTTCCAGCCTCTCAACCCCCTCTCCCTTACCCAGCCTAGTGGATATCAGTCCCCCATACTCTTTCTTCGTGGTCGGTCTACACACAACTATGTTTTAAATTAATAATATGAATATTTACATGTACAAAACAAGATCCTGACCTTTAACACCTAGGCTCAACAACCTAATAAACACTTAATCCTATCAACTTATAATTGCTTGGCTCACCAGCCTACAAAACATGTTACAATTCATAAATATAACTGGGGCTCGTCCTTGGGGATATTAGAATCCCCTCCCCTTCTTTTTGCATTATCATTAGTGCAACTTATTTACACAACATCAACAAGATTTTCAAAATATTCAAAAAGATGTGGGTATTTTTCCCGCATAGCATCCTCATGCTCCCATGCCACGTCCTCAGGATCGTACCAGGTCCACTAGACCTTTACAAGCCCCATGGATTGATTCTAGATCTACTTGCTCTTCCGGTCCAATATGTGCACCAGATGCACTTTCCAGTCACCTTCTTTCTCCACTTGAATCACATTCCAATCAATCACATGATTAGGATCATGTATATACTTCTTGAGCAATGAAACATGAAATACATTATGAACAGTCATGGATGCGGGCAATGAAAGCATATAAGCAGTTGGTCCAATCCTTTCTAGGATTTCAAATTGTCAACAATATTTGGCTGCTAACTTGGAACAATTTCCCAGCTTCAAGGAACTTTTGTTGGATTTTACTTTCAAGAAAACATGATCACCCACTTTAAACTCCCTGTGGATTATGTTCTTGTCAGCATAACTTTTCTTCCTATCTTGGGAATCCTTCAATTTCTTCTTAATCTTCAGCATTTGCTCTTCCATTTCCTTGAGCATCTCTGGCCCAATTATTGCTCTATCAACTAGGTTGTCCCATCTTATTGGGGTGTTGCACTTTCTTCCATAAAGTGCTTCAAACAGGCTCATCTCCAGTGATGCTTGATACCCATTGTTATAGGCAAATTCTACCAAGTGTAGACAATCTTCCCATTTAGATGGTTTGTCCATCACATACATTCTTAACATATCTTCTATCACTTGGTTCACCCTTTCTGTTTTCCCATCAAACTTAGGATGATAAGCAGTGCTGAAGTTCAGATTTGTTCTGAACCCTTTGAATAACCCCTTCCAGAACTTTGATGTAAACTTTGGGTCTCTATCTGACACAATTTTCTTGGGTATGCCATGCAATCGTGCTACTTCTCTCATATAGATATCAACAACATTAGTTGCTTTGTGAATAGTCTTCATAGGAATGAAATGGGTAGCTTTAGTAAGCGTGTCCATCACCACCATGATTGCATCATGTTGCTTGTTCATTCTGGGCAATCTCGTGATGAAATCCATGTTCACCACTTCCCATTTCCACTCAAGAATGGGTAATGGTTGTAGTAAACTAGCTAGGTGTCTATGCTCATCCTTTACCATTTGACATTCCAAGCATTTAGCTATGTGTTCAGCAATATCCCTCCTCATGTCAGGCCAATAATATTGGCTCTTGACTGCTGAAACTATTTTCTGATATCCTGGGTGTCCTGCATAAAGCACATTATGCATTTCTTTAAAATCACACTCCTCAATTCCAGAGAGTTGGGTACATAGAATTTGTTTCTGTGCCAAAGGATTCCATCAATTCCCTATTCATAATCTTCAATTTTCTATTGTATT
The DNA here is from genome assembly GCA_032191745.1 of Picea mariana. Lineage (NCBI taxonomy): Eukaryota > Viridiplantae > Streptophyta > Pinopsida > Pinales > Pinaceae > Picea > Picea mariana. Next base: position 47,398 of record JASDQU011400985.1, read on the forward strand.
TTACCTTGCTGCAATTTTGTTACCAATTCCATGTACTGCAAATCTGTTTTTGCAACTTAAAAAATTCTACCCTTAAGATCCGTCTGATACATGATAATGGTTGTAGCATGCAGTTCATGCACTCTCCTTCTGAGTGTGTCAGCCACTTTGTTCTCCTTTTTTTTGATATGCTTGATATCAAAGTCATACTCAAAGAGGAATTCCAACCATCTACTCTGCCTAGCATTCAAAGTAGGTTGATCAAACAAATATTTCAGACTGTTATGGTCTATCCTTATCTCAAACCTCTTTCCTATGAGGTAGTTCATCCACTTCTTCAAAGTGTGCACTATGGCTTCCAATTCCAAATCATGAGTGGCATAGAGCCTTTCATGCTCTTTCAACTTTCTTGATTTATAACATATAACAAACCCATTTTGACTGAGGACTCCACCCAGTCCTTCTTTAAATGCATTTGTGCATACAATGAAGTCTTCATTTGGATCTGTGATCTTCATAAATGGAGCACTGGTTAACAGTTGCTTCAATTGTTGGAAACTCTTTTCACATTCTTCTGTCCATTGAAATTTATTCCCCTTCCTTTGCAAGGAAGTGATGGGGTGAGATATTCTCGAAAACCCTGCAGTGAACCTTTTGTAGTAACCAGCTAGACCCATGAAGGACTTGAATTCTGTCACATTCTTAGGTGTTGTCCACCCTTTAATGGCCTCAATATTTTCAGGGTCCACTGCTATCCCTTCTTCAGATATGATATACCCCAAATAGTGAATTTTGTTTTGATAAAACTAGCACTTGATAAATTTAGCATACAGATGATGCTCCTTTATCACTTGCAACACCATCCTCAAATGATGTTCATGCTCTTCCTCTGACTTGGAATCTACAAGGATGTCATCCAAAAAGACAATGACAAACTTGTCTAAATATTCCTGGAAAACACCATTCATTAAGCACATAAAAACAGCTGGTTCATTTGACAACCCAAATGACACCACTGTGAACTCATAATGACCATACCTTGTCCTGAAGATGGTATTATTGATAGCTTCCTCTTTAATCCTTACCTGATGATATCCTGACATGAAATCTATCTTTGAAAATATCTTTGCATCCTTCAATTGATCAAAGAGATCATCAATCCTTGGCAGAGGATACTTGTTCTTTATAGTTACTTTATTCAACTTTCTAAAGTCGATGCACAATCTCAATGTCCCATATTTCTTCTTCACAAAAAAGACCGGGGCACCCCAAGGTGACACACTTGGGTGTATATACCCCTTCTTCAGAAGTTCTTCAAGCTACATTTGCAACTCCTTCAATTCGGGTGTACTCATTCTGTAAGGAGTCGTTGACACTGGAGCTGCTCCAGGCATTAAATTTATAGAGAAATCAATATCTCTCTTTTGAGGTAGTCCTGGTACCTCCTTGAACACATTCTCAAAATCTTCCAGGAATGCATGATCATCCGTATTTGGCACCTTATCTTTAGGTGTTTCTTCCATATGAGCTACAAATATCTGGCAGACCTTCCTGTAACACTTCTTCAACTGCATTGCAGATATTTATCTGACAATAACTAGATTGGGAATTCCTTAGACTGCTCTATGATTTCCTTCCTTATCTAGGCAAGTGAATGTCGTGTTACGTAGTCTAGTATGGCATGGTGTTGTTCCAACCAATACCAATCAGGTAGTCATATGATCCCAAAGGAAAGATGTTCAAATCTGCTTTGGTACTCAGTCCATTCATGCCCACTGGACATGATTTAACACACTCAACGACCTTTCTCTTGGTTCTTGTATCTAGCTACAACAACCAAGATTTCACATGCTTGCTTCTTGGCAATTGAAGCCTTTCAACTACCTTGGGATATATATAACTATGAATATCCCCTGAATCAATTAAAATAGTAAACGCATGGTTATTGATCATACCTTCAACTTCAATCATGTGTGATTGAAACTCAGCTTGCTTGTTGTCCAAGGTTGCATAGATCCTTGGTATGCCCATGTCCTCCATTGTTTCTGCTTGCTGAACATTGTGGACAACTCTCACTTTGTCATGTCTATGAGGGAAATCTCTATACTTGTGATCCCCTTTACAACCCCAACATTGCATAGGTGGTTGTCTTGGCCTTTGTCCACCTACTTCAACCATCTTGGGCTCTCTAAACATTGGCTTCCTTTGAGGATTATTCCTGAAAAAGGGTGGCTTGTTCCCCTTCTTCCTCTGTTCCCTCTTAAACTTATTCTTGTCTTCCCAAGCTCTTTGGAAAGTAGGCTTTCCTTTATGTTGATCATATAAGCATTTCGGTCTCCTTATGGTTTCTTCCATAGTTTTAGGATCATCATATTGGATCTTTTCACTAAGGAAAGCTGGCAATCCACTCAAATATCTTTGGATTTTGACAGTCTCATCGTTGATGAAAGGGAAATACTTCAAAAACTCTAGGAATCTTCTTTCATATTCATCTATAGTCATTTTGCCCAATTTGAGTTCAAATAACTCTTTCATATTTTTGTCATAGTATCTCTTAGTTAAGTATCTCTTTTCAAAGTGTTTCTTGAATTCCCTCAAGGTAACATTATTCTCTTTGATATGTTGTACTTACACAAGTTGGTCCCACCACATGGATGCTTTTCCTTTCAGTTGATACATTGCAATTCTTCCTTCTACATGAAAGGAGTAATTCTGCAATTGGAAATATTTCCTCATGCCAAGAAGCCATCTCTCAACATCTTCCTCCTTTCGGTGCTCTCCATCAAATGTAGGAGGGTTAATCTTGTTCATTTCACCCTTCAGTTCATCCACTCCAGATATCATATGCTTTATGGTAGGAGATGGACTTGAACTACTATGTACCCTCCTCTTGGAGTTCCCTTGGGAGTGATGATGGTGTCTGCCAACACTCCTTGATTTTCTCTTCTCATCAGGGGACCTGTGACTTCTTGATTTACTGGAGTCACTCTCCTTATCCAATTTCTTTTTTATTCTTTTCGACTTATGCATCAACTTTATGTTGAATTCTCCCTATTGTTCCTTGGATTTCATGAGCTTTTTGTTATCTTCTCGTTAATTCTGGACATCTTTCTGCAACTTTTAAATGTTTTTCATCATGTTTCCTTCCTTATATATCTCTTTTTCATTCCCATTGGATTTCAATCCTTCAACTCGTATATGGACATCCATTCCTCTAACTTCATTTTATGAACTGTAAGCACCCCATGCCTTCCCCATTTCTCTACACTAAGCGACAATTTGGTTTGGTTCTGATAATCGTTAACTCTTCAAAATGTGCAGTCTACCGAAATTTTGTCAGGCTATCAGACTTTAATAATTTTCCAGAATAAATCAATCTGATTCAACAAAAACAATATTAGATTCCATTTTCTGCAGGTCTTGGTCGGTCAATAACCCCTCGCATTCAATCTCTAAGCCCAGTTCTGTTCTGCAACAAATTTCGGGCACTAGCCCCTTTTCTTCAGCCCTTGGTTCCCATGTGACCACAGCTGTGACCCAACACTTATGATTTGGGCGCTTATCCGGAGCTCTGAAACTTTGGGCTCCGAGCTTCGGAGGTTTTCCCTTTTTCTGCATGTCCCAACATCACAGAACAACGAATTGTGGAACACCCGAAGAACGATGGATCTACGGTACACCTTCATTCATCCACCATTTATTCTGGAGTGTCAAGTCTCCAGACTTCACGATATGGCACCATGCGTCCACTGGGGCTGATGGTATTCGTGATCAAACTAATAAATGTCGAAAACATCACATCAACTTTAGTACTTTTCAATTGCGGGGACATGGGTTGGTGGTTTTGGATTAACCCATTGATCATTCCGCAATTGTCCCCACGTTGACATGTACCCCGTCTAGAAAACCGTGGTTTGGATTGCGGGACCGCCTTGTAGAATTATCTTCCGTGCAACTTCGATCTTCGCAATGTCTCTCGGCCCTCAATCTTGTTAGATTGTGACCAAAGTTAATGCGGGCCCAATCGAGCTAACTTCTTCATCACGCATAACTACCTTGTGCCACCTTCAGGAGTGTCACATGGAAGGACACATGAAGTTGACACATGGTCCAATCAGGCGGGTGATATATATCACATTCTAACTGCATTTCCATCTTACCAAGGTTCTTAACTCATTGACACGTGACACGCATCCCATGTGTTCACGTCATCCCTAGTGATGTCAGCAGGCCACGTCGCTCCGAGACTTCGGGCTTCAAGAGATTTCACCTTCGCACACCCCGTTTCTCCCAAAGAAGTGGATCTTCTGACACGTGTCTCTTGCGATGAACGGTTTGGATTAACTCCGGACTTCGGGACTTCAGGAGTTTATGCATCAGCACACTCCATTTCTCCCTAATGTCATATTCCCGAATAAGCTAACTTGTTGACATGTGTTCCTTGCTTGGATCGATGGACAAGAAATACATGAAGTTCGCTTTGTCTTCTCTACACATGACCGAGAGTTGTGACCTTGACTTAACATTTGGGTGCTTATCTCACTTTGCAATATCGACATTCATGTTTTAATGAACCATGAATATCAACGACTAGGAATGATTACAGGAACTCAACTTGCTCATGCTTTAATTTCCTTCCCGATATTCGCAATGCGAAGATGCTCCTTTGTAGTGGGATCGATATCCACTGTTGATCTGTTGATCGAGCAAGATCAATTATCCTAAGGGATTGCGGGGTCTCAACTTAATATCGCTTTAATTTCCTTCATGATCTCCGCAATCGCTCCCCACCATCTATCTCCCCTCAATGAGATCTAGTAGTCGTGACTTAATCTTCGCTTGATCTCACAACTCAACTTCAAACCTCGGGGTTCCAAACCCCCCGGTTACTGCAGTTTCTTTTCTCTGCTATTTTTCTCGAATCGTTATACGTCCTGAGCTTCCAAACATGGCCCAGGTGCTCTCTTGGCACTCTGGAATGCTCTTAAATTCAAATTTTGTCCTTCTCAACAATTATTTTCTAAAAATTTTGATTCAACTTCCACTAACATGGCCCATCCAGGCTCAATGTTGAAACCATGGTTCTGATACCAATTTGTAACATCCCCGACCATCCACCTCTGCCAGGCTACGCTATCCAACAACCTTATCTTTTCCCAACTAGCTCTGATACCAATTTGTAACGTCCTCGACCATCCAACTCTTCCAGGCTACGCTACCCAACAAACTTATCTTTTCCCAACTATCTCTTATACCAATTTGTAATGTCCCCAACCATCCACCTTTGCCATGAAACGCCACTGTGGAATTTCACTATAATACCATTTTGTGGCAGCCCCAGCCACCTAGTCCGGGCCATGTGGAACCATAAACGGGTTGTTAAGCTCTGATAGCAGGTTAATTGTTCATCCCAAAGTACGTATATATTACATGCATTTCTAATGAAATAAAGGCAATAAAATATACTACTACCATACTAACTCATGCGAAATTGACTGTAAATCATACATGCAATGAAAGCACATGAAAGAATATCAGACATGCACAATAGACATCATTAAACATAGAATTGATACTTATCTTTGTATTGTAAAGTCCATCAACTATGTGCATACCTTCCACAAACCTCCCAGCCTTAGACCACACTGCTCATCACTCTCAGTAGTGGGTCACCCCCGAGCTGGAACTAAACTCCATCTGGAAAGGGATTCCTAGGCTTGGCAAGGATAACAGGAATGTCACACAGTTCAACAGGAAGGATTCTCTTAGGAGCCACTTACACCCACTGCTCACAGACTCTCATTCCCCACATGGCTGTCCCACCCCAGGAGTATACACCTTCATTGTCACACAGTTCATCATCTCCTCCACCTCCCTTCCGAGGCTTCAGAAACAGGTCCGACAAGAAATCTAAGAGATCTGTAGTTGTTACTGGACTCCCTCAATGAGAATTCACTTCCCTAGCACACTCTCTCACCTGGAGAGAGAGTTTCTCACAAGCCTGACAACCTGCCTCTTCAATCAATGGGTCGGACAACCTGCCTTTGCAAACCACATGCATGACAACCTGTTTCTTCTATCCAGCTCCTAAGACAAACGGGCAAGGACATAGGCAACAAAAGAAATCGGGTAAGGCAAAGTACGGCTCAACAAAATACCAATGTGTGAAAGTTACAGAGGTTCACGATTTTTTGGTGTGTGAGTGAACTTGTCAGGATAAAGGTGGTCGACTGGTCAGAGAATGACGAGAATGGTGAGAGCGTGAGAGCCAACTGTGTGTCCCTGAACCTCCATGAGTCCCCCTCCAAACAAAAATAATTCCCACTTAAAACTGCATGTGCCTGAGATGACACATGTTGCTCATGAAGCACATTCCTTTCCATTTGGAAGCCATTCCCTCTTCCAAAGGAACTTAGGATATAATCATATCCTTCTATGAACATTTAGAATAATAATAAATTATTCTTGGACTTAATATGTTAATCTTAGGCTCTATTTCCAACCTCTCAACCCCCTCTCCCTTACTCGGCCTAGTGGAGCTTAGTCCCCCATACTCTTTCTTCGTGGTCGTTCTACACACAACGATGTTTTTATATTAATAATATGAATATTTACATGTACAAAACAAGATCCTGGCCTTTAACACCTAGGCTCATTGGCCTAATAAACACTTAATTTTATAAGCTTATAATTGCTTGGCTCACTAGCCTACAAAACATGTTACAATTCATAAATATAACTGGGGCTCATCCTTGGGGATATTACAACACGTGTGGGATTAAGAAGGCTACCACTCCTTAAAGAATGTTCCAATGGATATGTCACACCACTAAGGAGTCCAAGTCATCATGTGTATTCACCCTCGTAATTTTCAAATACTCTCTCCAATGCATTAATTACCCCCACGTGTGGCACCAAGGGAGAAAATAATGCATGAATATGAAATGAAGTGTTCATCTAAGAAAGGAGGATGCATAAAGTGTTCCATGTGGCATATGTGATGACACAAAATCCCTTTCATGGCACTATGCACTATCACAAATCCCAATGTAGTGACATGTATCTTGAAGTGGTACATGAATCCCAAGGAAAATGACACAGATCCCAATGTATATAGATATGGCCATAGAAGAGTACATGGGTCCCAATGCAACATCACAGATACCAAGGCAATGTCATGAATCTCAAGATATGGTACAGGTATCCCAATGCACAATACCCACTTGAAGTGATGGGTCTAGCCTTTTAGCAAGCCATTAATTGGCCACACCTGGTAACGTCATTTAGCACATCATAACAAAGGGGGTTAGTTTTAGTATTTTCCTAAGTCTTACCAAGGGGAACAATATTAACCCTTTTACATGCATCAAATCCTAAGACAAGCCATATTTCCTAAGTACCCAAATAAAAGATAGGTACTAATGAGTAATAATGATGAAAGGGGAAAGGGGAATGGGTTCATGTGATGACCCCCAAAGTCTTAGACATGCACATGTCTTATTATTCATTTAATTGTTCATCTAGATTCATTTGTCTAGGATTGTTGCTTCATAATAGCCTTCTAGAGGGAGCTTAGCATTGAGTTAACATCCTCGACATTGTCTCTTACTACCCCTTTAAGCCTTTTTATTTAGATGTTCAGTTTATTGAACAAGTCCCTTTTATTTAGATATTCATAGAAAAACTAGGGACAAGGACATTGATCAAGCTCAATATTTGGCTTTTAAATTTTCTCAACACCTCTTAGCCTTAGTGGCTTTATAGATTTAGGATTTATTTTGACCTTTGAGAAATCATACATGCCCAGGATGCAATTTTTTTATGTGGATGGAATGAATAATACTAGGAGTCTGTCGAAAATGGTTAGCATGGTTGGGATATGGATAATGATATCTAGCCTAGACATGTAGTGGTACAAGTTAAAACAAGAGATGACACACTTCTAAAAGAAAACATGTTCCCCAAGGTAATATGAAGCAAGTAATAAAACCATATAACGTTATAAAGCGCCTAAAAGACAATCGTTAGGCGTTTACCACTTTATGACAAGTTAAGAAGTTATATCATCGTGTCGAAATAGGTATTGATACATGGAATGTCAAATGAAGAAACTAGGAACCACACCATACCATACCATACCATAGTGCATTTGTCATCTAAGGAGTGGGGATGAAAGTGAGCTACACCACAACTGAGCTAGCACAATCATGAATATCATGGAGATCAAAAGGAAGTATGTTTGGATCCGACAAACATGAGAATGGCACATGATGCAATCAACAACATGAAACCCTTGTGAGGGTATACAAAAGTGTCACCCCTTGGGGGGGG
>JASDQU011400985.1:154966-174599 GCA_032191745.1 Picea mariana
GGCCTGTGACTGCTTTGCATACATACAGTAATGCCTTGTAGTTGATGTGGGATAATCTTATATGCCAAAGTTCACATGGATTCTCAATGGTATGGGTCATGGCTGCTTCTGAGTGACCCTTTAGCTTATACAAACCACCTTCTTCATTTCCAATGACGATTGCTTCTTTCATGGTTTCTCCTTTTGCCCACATAAGAAATTCTCCATCTATAAAGGCAATTCTGAAGATTTTCTTTTCTAAGGCAGATATGGGGAGTAGGTTCTTTGTCACACCTGGTACATAGAGTACGTTCTTCATCTTCATTGGAGTCCTTGGGTTAAGCTTGTAGTTTGATTCTCCCACTCCCTTGATAGGGTATTGATAATCATCTCCAAGTGTAACTTTCTGAGAAAACTTCTTTTCTGAAAGGTAAGAGAGAACATCTCTTTGACCTGTCATGTGCTTGGAAGCACCACTATCAATGAGCCAAGTGTCCCCTCCAAGTGATACTGATCCTGAGAGGGCCGAGATTAAGAGATAGTCTTCTATTCATTCTTTAATAATCTTCGTAGGTGGTTCTTCATCTTCAACTGCATGGGCATGATGCCTCTTGTTTTTCCTTTTGTAATATGCTCGTCTATCTGGACAATGTCTCATAATATGTTCCATCTTGTCACAATGGTAGCATTGGTAAGATGAAAAATCTCTTTCCTTTCTTTGTCCTTTCTTCTGGAATCTCTTTGTTTGAGATTCTTTATGAATGAATTTATTTTTGGGGTGAGACTATTTAAGAGTTTCTTTCTGGAAGTAAGACTTCTTTCTTCCTCCTTTAGTGTGAATAGCTAGGGCTTGATCTTCATCTCTTGATAGTAAATCTTTATCTATAGCATCGATGGGTTTTGGTACTTCTTATTTAATGAATCTTGCTAGTTCATTCTTTTCAAGAATGAGTCTGATCCTATACTTCCAGGCATGGAATTTTTCCACACCTTCCAGCTTGTCAACAAGCTTAGTGCTTGCAGACATCTTTTATCTGGAGCTAGGAAAATGACAAAAAATGAAAATTCTCAAAATTAAATTCTGAACTTACCAGGAAGTGCGCTTAGTTGAGGCGAGTAGCCTGGTGTGTTTGGATTTCAAAAAATCCAACTTTTACCCCTCCAAACTTGATCTGCGGATTTCTGGATGGGTGCTTCTGGTTTTCTGGTACTTCTGGTACTTCTGGGACTTTGTGAAAACTAGGGTTTCACTTTTAGGGAGATCTAGCCACTGAAAAGTTGCGATGAGGATGCCAAAGTGATCCTTGAGGAAGGGGGCACTTTTCTAGATGGTTTTGGGGCTGAAATACNCTTTTCATTTCACTAGATAACAATAGCATAGATAAGATCACTGAGAAATACACAATCACAAGAGACACAACATTTATCCTGGGAAACCCTCATGGGGGAGAAAACCCAGCAAAAACTTCCTTAATATAGATAGCCAATACAATGCCACCAGATAACTCAAACAAATACAAAAAGTCATCTCCCAAGAATGCGCCTCTCTCTCTCTTCTTTCTTCTCCAACTGCAGCTCTGAATTTTTGCTCTGATGAACAAGTGAGTGTGTCCAAATGAGGCGCTAGCCTCTTTATTTCTACAATTTCGCGAAGGTGTCTTTTCACTGGCAGGGTCGACTTCTCAATCTGGGTGGTTATAACCACCTTTAATATATTCTAGGGCCGACTTCTTATTCTGCCTATTACAATTAGGGTTTGACCAATCCGCAAAAGGGGATTTGGTCATTTACAATACCCAACATGATCAATCTGCAAAAGGGGATTGATCTAATGAATAATACATCAATAATAATTAAAATACTCTTTGCAGTTACAATATTTCAACAAAGACCTTGGGGTTTGAACACCTTAAGGAAATGTACAGTGATGATCCAGATTTCAAGGAGGCATATGAAGCATGCGTGAATCCTGTGCTGAGAGAAAGGAGTCAGTGGGAAGAGTATATGATTCAAGAGAGATTGTTGTTCAAGGACAATCAATTATGCATACCAAAATGTTCAATGATGGACAACCTTTTGAAGCAGAAGCATAGTGGAGGATTGGCTAGACATTTCGGCCATGATAAAACATTCACACAGTTGAGTAGTTCATACTATTGGCTAGGTATGAGGACAAAATTGATGAAATTTGCGAACAGATGTAGAATATGCCAACATGCAAAAGGTAAACGACAGAACACTGGATTGTATCAACCATTTCCAATACCAGAGAGGCCTTGGGATGCGATAAGCATGGATTTTGTGTTAGGACTACCAATAACGCAAAGAGGATGTGATTCCATATTTGTTTTGGTGGATAGATTTTCAAATATGGCACACTTTATCCCATGTCATAAGACCAGTGATGCAACCCATGTTGCAAATCTGTTTTTCAAGGAAGTTGTGAGACTTCATGGCCTACCCAGAAGCATCGTCTCAGACAAAGACACAAAATTTGTTGGTCATTTTTGGAGAACACTATGGAAGAAGTTGGGGATGGATCTGTCCTTCAGCTCAGCTTATCATCCTTAGACAAATGGATAGACTAAGGTGGTAAACGGAAGTTTGAGAAACTTGTTGAGGAGTATGGCCACTGAGCATCATAACCAGTGGGATCAGATTCTGCCACAAGCAGAATTTGCATACAACAACTCGCCACATAGAAGCACTGGAAAGATCCCATTCCAAATACTGTATGGAATGAAACCCAGGGGAGTATCTGAGTTGAGAGACTTATAACACTCTGATATCAGAAGTGTTGGAGCAGAAGATTTTGCTGCAGAAATGTAAAAAATCCATAGCTAGATCAGAGGACAGGTGTAGAGCTCTAGCCAAGAATACAAGCACAGAGTTGATCAACATCACAGAGAACTTCAATTTGAAGTAGGAGATCAGGTTCTGGCACATCTCAAGAAAGAAAGGTTCCCTAAGGGAACATATAACAAGTTGAAGATGAAGAAGATAGGGCCATGTAATATATTAAGGAATCTTGGTGCAAACACCTATGAGATTGAGCTTCCAAATGATGTGGGCATATCACTCATATTCAACGTTTCAGACATGTACCCTTACAGGGAATATGACTCAGAGGGATTAGAAGTTCAAGAGAAGATTCAGTGGGAGAAACAAATGCCTATAGCAGAAAAACCACAGATGGAGAAGATTATTGATCAAAGGATTAGCAAGAAGACAAGGAGGAAGACCCATCTTGAATATCTGGTCAAGTGGAAGGGACACCCAAGTGAAGATGCCAGTTGGGAAAATGAAGCCACGTGCCATGTGACCTTCTGAATAGATTTCTTTGAAGATTTAAATGACAATTTAGATGGTATAGTCTATTTTGCAAATAAATCAAATCTCAGACCTTTGGGAATTGGCACTATTAGGCTTAAATTGTCTGGATTCCTAGATTTTCTTCTCCATGACGTGCTCTATCTTCCTGAGTTGTGAAGGAACTTACTGTCTCTTTTTCACATTCGATAGCGAGGCCACTTTATTCATATCTTCGGTGGAAAAATTGAAATAAGGATTTTGACAACATGGTTGTTATGACAAGAGTGCCCATTGTAATATTGGAGTAAATGAAGATTTATTTAACATTTCATTTTCTTCTTGAAGAAATGCATGGTTTCCTCACATAGATGTGGCATACCACATGACCTTCTGAAGAGATTTCTTTGAATATTTCAATGACAATGTAGATGGTATAGTCTATTTTGCAGATAAAGCAAATCTCAAGCCTTCAGGGATTGACATTGTCAAGCTTCAATTTCTTGGATTCCCAGATTTTCTTCTGCATGATGTGATCTATCTTCCTGAGTTACAAAGGAACTTGTTGTCTCTTGTGCACATTCGATAACAAGGCCACTCTATTCATATCTTCAGTGGCAAAGTTGAAATAAGAAAGGATTTTGACAACATGGTTGTTATGACAGGAGTGCCCATTGCAATATTGGAGTAAATGAAGATTCATTTAACACTTCATTTTATTTTTGGAGAAATGCATTGTTGTTTGAAACAGGTGCAACATTCACCTTCTGAAGAGATTTATTTTAAGATTTAAATGATAGTGTAGATGGTATAGTTTATTTTGTAGATAAATCAAGTCTCAAACCTTCGAGAATTGGCATTGTCAGGCTTGAATTTCTTGGATTCCCATATTTTCTTCTGCATGATGTGCTCTATCTTCCTGAGTTGCGAAGGAACTTGTTGTCTCATGTGCACATTAGATAGAAAGGCCACTCTATTCATATATTCGGTGGAAAAGTTGAAATAAGGAAGGCTTTTGACAACATGGTTGTTATGACAGAGGTAGAGGATGAAAGGTTGTTGAAGTTGAAAGGGACATCTTCTCATGTAAAAAAATTTACATACCTCTCTCACCATTATGAAGGTATATTGACATCTAGTCTCTTATGGCATGCTAGATTTGGATACAATAATTATGACTGCCTGTGTTTGTTGAAAAATGATGGTGTTTCTGGTTTTCCTACTATGCTTAGGAAATCGAATCAATGCGATTCTTGTATCCTTGGAAAACATAGCAAACAACCCTTCCATGATTCCACTTTTAGAGCATGTAGAAAACTTGGATTGATACATTATGATTTGTGTGACCCCATGCCTATTCCATCTTACTAATGGTAATAGATATATCATGGTTTTTATTGATGAATACACCAAGATGTGTTGGGTGTATTTGTTGAAACATAAATCTCAAGCATTTGAAACTTTAAAAAAATTTCATCTATGAAATGAAAATGAAGCTCATTCTCATATTGGCACTCTTCGTTCTAATAATGGAAGGGAATGCACTTCAAATGAGTTTGAAAGATACCTTTGCCAACATGGGATCAAGCATCAAACCATTGTTCCATACAATCCTCAACATAATGGTGTAGATGAAAGAATGAACTATAATCTCTTAAATATGGTTTGTTCCATGATGTTTTTCAAAAATGTGAAATTGATGTTTTGGGTTGATACAATTCTATGTTTAGTATATATGAAAAAAAAGATTCCATCTCATGCTCTTAGGAACAAGTCTCCTTATGAAATGTGGTATGGATGCATTCCTTCGATGAGGCATCTTGGGGTCTTTGGTTCCACCATGTTATGCCTCAATTCCTGTTATCTTCTCTCACCTAGGGGTAAATAGAGGAGATCATGTCTCACGGCCCACAATGAAGATAGTGATCCCAATGATGGTGATGATCAACATTCACCACAGGAAACAACCCCTCAGATGCCCCCCTCCTCATTCAACTCAACTTATCGCACTTAATGAGCATGTTTCATTGGATAATGGTGGTCCAACACGTTATAAGGTACACTAGTCATTGTTTCATATAGTGTCATATTTAATGCATTAGGAATTTAGGTAAGGATCATGGGTTCAAGTTGGATTATGAATCATAAGCTTGAAAATTATGTTTTTTTTTCCTTGTTTCACCATGGTGGCCATCATTTGTATCCTAGTCTAGTGTTGTCACTCTTGGGGAATAGGGGTACTACTAGGAAACTTTGATAGGGGTAACATATCGCTCCCCCCCATGCTTAATGCTTTCCATCCTCAGGACTTCCATAGTGTACTAAACTTCGGTAATGAATATAACATGTATACCAAAAAATCTTGTGGTTCATTATCATATGAGAAGAAGGGATAGAATGCCAAGGTTGATGCAATTGCTAAAACATAAGAAATAAGAAATGATGGGATAATAATTGACCAAGTCAAAAGCCAATGGTTAGCTTGAGCTCTACCCCCTCATTATGAGGCAATTGCCCCTAGTCCTAATGCACTGAATGCATATAAATTAAAAGAATGTGATCCCAGTAAGAAAAGAAAAGAAAGAATAAAGTGTTTGAAAAATAAAAAGAGGACTTGCAATGCATAAAATGAATATCAAAAAGAAAGAAAAGGGGTTTGGAATATACACTGCCAAGGAAAGGGTATCTCAAGCATCAAGCACTCCCTCTTTACAAGGCACTCATGGAAATGAACCAAACATATTACCTTGCATGTTAATTACTCCATCACCATGAAGTAACCCTGAAACGTTTTCATTCACCATATGTACACTTTGATGGTTTTCTTGGGAATTGTCCCTCTACCTGGGTATTGGCACACCTAATAGGGTCTTTTGTTGGTCCTCCCGTACCCAAACTTTCCAAATTGCATAAATTTTTGAGCCAATGTGACGTTTGAAGAAGATACCTAATGTGAATTACTTTTTTCAATTTTGTATTAAATGATGGTTTACTTTGTATGATTCTAATGATTCTTGTACCTCATGATTGTTGGTCTTACCTGATTTTGTGGACTTTGTCTAACCATGGTGCACCTGACATGGTCCTTTGGAGGATGTTTTCATGATGATTCCCAGGATGTTATGCACTATACACAGGACGTTGCCACTTGATGTAGAGCGTTGGGCCATATGATGACTAGACACATCCTGGGATACCTCCCACCTTTTGGACCTTAGATGATGGACATATGAGCTCAGATATTGTAGATATGGTCAAATTGGCTATTATATGGTTAGGAATCCCACACATTGGACAATGCACCACGGAGCCACATTAGGCTTTGATTTGAGTATGTTTCACTTGGAGATGGTCGGACACCTCTTGGAGAGATGATGGACCCTCCTTTCACCTTGGACGTTGATCTCTTCCACCTTGAACGTTGACCATGTTGATGATGATGTCATGCACTATGATGATTTGATGATGGTGGGATTGACCTACCACTAGAGAATCCATTTTGATGATAAGTTGGGGTCCTTTGACGATGAGACATGACCTTTGATGAGGAGGTGTGACCTTTCACCATGCTTTTCACCTTTTGATGATGAGACATGGCCTTTAGAGGCCCTTGCACCCCTCTAGAGCATGATGTCACCTTTCTATGGAATCTTATACTCACACATTTCACTTTCGAGGGAGAGTTTTGGTGTATTAGCATGCTTTATTATTGTATGAGGCTACTTTTGGGGCCAGCCAAGACCTATCCAACTTGTATCATGGACATTTTATGTTTTAGGGGATTTTGTAGGGTTATAGCACTAGGTTTTCCTCATATTGAAAGGCTATCACTACCTCATTTGTAAGACACATTACATACTTGCGGAGAGTCATCATTATTTGTCTTCTTTTCTCACTCTTCATCATGGAGTACTTATGTGCACTTATGGAAGGATGATCTAGTGGATGCTTTTCTTGTTTGGTGGATGTCTCATGGTACTAGGGTTTCCTCAAGGATAACGATTTGGCTTAGTAAGTGTTCTATTCCAAGTTTAAGTGTTTGTTCATGGTATATCTCGTGTATGCTCTATTAGATGGTGAATAGTTGCATGTTATTTTGTATCTTGAATAATTTTGTAGAAACCCTAAGGAAGGATTAAGATTGTTTATCCCCTTCCCTTGTTCATATATCTAATTTTCTTGAAGCATAAAGAGGTCAAGCTAGAGATTATAATTGCATATCCCCTTATACTTGATCTTGAGGTTGAAATCTAGGGTTTATAAAGGCATAACCTCTAGGGTTTGACCTAGTTCCACTGGATCTTTTTATTAGACGCTACATAAGAATAAAATGACACCTAGGGTTTATAAGGGCATAATCCCTAGGGTTTTTTTCTTAGAAGGTTTGGCTTGGGTTTATGATTGGATAACCCTAAGCTTGAGTCTTCAAGTATTTCTCTTTCCTTCAGCAAGCTTCTATGTTGTTGCATTGACTCCATATGCCCAAGGATCTAAAGAAGACATTAATTGTTCTATTTCTATAAGTGATTACAAACCCTAGTTTAATTTACTCTCTCTCTCTCTCTCTCTCTTTCTCTCTCTCTCTCTCTTCCAATGATTTGTGTTACTTTAGGAAATTTGCATTTGCATCTTGATTTACTTGCATACTTATCTTAATGTCTAGCCATTAATTACTTGGAATCATTTCTAACATAGTCATTGCTGCAATAATTGTATTTTCAGCCACCAAAGCTTGTTACATTGCACTCAATTAGCATAGTTTTATGCTCTTTACTTTATGCAATCATTGGTTTATGGTTTGTTAGTATTTTAGTTGGTGTTTCACACATATTTCTCATTGCATTTCACTAATTTAAGACTGTTTTCTTGTTGTTGTTGTAAAATTGTTATATGTTGAAGTATTTCCTTTTTAATTCAAGTTTTGCTACAACCATAGCTTTTTCTTTGGTAGATAGTGTTTCATGGCCTTAAGTTGACCCCTTGACTGTGGTATACCTCTTAAATCATCCTAGAAACACTTCCTATACTCACAAGCATTTAAATCAGCTCAGCCTCACCTCCAACCTTGCTCTGTGAGTATCATGAAAAAACAACTAAGATAAAGGGTCGTAGACTTTCCTTAGCTTGCTATAAGATCATTTGAGGTTGCTAGGGAAGTCTCCCTTGTGTTGGACCTCTTTCCCTCACTAAAATGAGAGAAATATTTGTGTAGGTGTGTTACAACAAATTTTACCTCACTCCATGCAACTTGTTTGGATGGCATTTCATTTTCCTATGCAGACTTGAAGTTCCATTTTTGTGCCTTCTAGAGACAAAAAAAAATATTTTTCCACATATATATGTCTTATCAATTATACAACAAGCATATACACACGTTGCTCCACTAAAAACCACGTACATCGGGTTTGGTGCTCAAAATTAAAAATTATGTTGGGTTTCCATGCCATGTCACGAAATCCATAATCCTTGACCTTCCATATACTGGAAATGCTCTGATTCGGCCCTTCAGTTCTATTTGAAGGCTATAAATTGAGCCATATCCAAAACTTGAGGAATTCAACAATTCAACTTTGAGAGCAAAGACACTATGGAGAAATTTCACTTCATATTGAGTCGGCACCCCTTTGTCCTTGAAATTCTGAACTCTTTGTTCAACCCCCAAGCTCTTCCTTCTTTGTGACGAAGAACCTCATTGACTCATTTATATGAGCTTGCCTTTGGTGGAGGATTGAAGTGGTGGAGGCCCAGTTGGAGGGACTTAGTTTCTCGGTTATGATATGTGTCATTATAGAAGTTTGTCACCTATGTACTTCTGCTGATTATTTTAATAGAAATACTCTTTTCTCATCCAATTGATCTTGCAAATATTTGAATTATTATTCCATGGGTGTATTTTTCATGTATGTTAATGGATTATGCTAATCTATATGGTAACATTATATATTATCACAATATTCTTGTGTATCTTGGTTGTTGAGGACAAGTTGCAGTTATAAATCTTTGGTTCGCGTGCTCAACGGTGGTCTTCTTCCAACGTTTGGACAAGGTAGGCTCTTGGCCTTGTCTTGTTAGCATTTCATTTATATAGCATACTTGGTATTAGAATTGATTTCTGCGTATCATTCTGTCTGTTGTGGTTTACCCCTTGCCATAGAAAGATTTTCCTCGTAATAGAATTGGCGACAATACCGGGGATTGATCTCATTTTTTGAGGTTTGAAGTTTTTTTCTCCTTGATTTGCTCTCTGTTAGCTTGAGTTTCTTTGTCAATTGTTGCTTGACAACCTATTTTTTTACCTTGCATCTGAGTTTCTTGGCTTAACCCTTGCCCTAGCAGTGTTTTACTGGGTATATGTGGTTTTTCCCTTGACAGACGCGTATATACGTGAGTTGTCTTCCTTTAAGGAGCGTATATACGTGATTTGTGCTCAAACAATTGCGCACATTATATCTTTAGTCTTGTTGGATGAGTTTGGTATTTGTTGGGTAAGTTTGTTTGGTTGTTGAGTCTTCTTGGGTCCCTGTCATGATTGTTAAGTTCTTACAGAGTGATAGAAAGCCTTTGTATTGTTGAATTTTTGGGCAATTTTCTTTCTTATCAACTTTTTCATTTGTTGTCCTTGCACATTGGTCTGAGTGTTTACATCTTGGTGTCATGCTTGGCTTGTCCCCTTTTGCTTGCAGTAAGGTCTTCCTGTGAATTTGTTATTGATTCCTTGCATTTTCTTTTCTTTATATCGAAAATACAAAATATTTTCTTATTTGCATTATGGCATTTGCACTTTTGATTACATTGCATTGATTTTGACATATGTGGAGAGATTGTTTTTCATTGAAATTGTAGAGATTGCATTGGAAAAATTGCATTTAGAAGCATACCATCTCTTTGAAATTCAAGACTAGTACTTAGCAGTGTTTTTATATTTGCTTATTTTTATATGTTGAGTCGTAATACCATCAATTTCACAACCACACTTCTTGAGTAAGAAGAAGCCATTAAAATTAATGTTGATTAATTAAAATTTATTAGAAACGATTTTATTTTTCAGAGTACACAAACAAGTATAGGACATAGGGCTTTGGAATAGGATTTTGTGAGTAAACTTCTCCAAGGCTATTAAACTAAACATATGTGTCTAACCAAGGAGTGGTGAAACCCATTGTGTAATCAGTGACGTCAGGAGGACCGCTCACACCGGAGTTAAGCATGAGGTCACGCGAAGTTGGTTGCAGAGATAACCCTCTAATACCTTCTTAGCGTCAGAGATATTTATGGGGTTCTATTCGTACTTGGGGGTATTTCCAGTAACTTTACCTCCATGAGAGGCAGTGCTTTCGATATTTTGGGATTTGTTACCCTACCCATACGGTGGACCGGACTTACGACTGTTCGCCTATGCATTGGTTTTATTGTGGTGAATCTATTTTCTTGACATAAGTAGCCACATAGGTTACTTGAAGGGGTTATCCTGTAGGTACCCTAAGTCAAATAAGGGTCAGACATCACACAACCTTTATGGAGGATTACCTCTCTGCGGGGATCTGACCGACTGCGTTGTTAAGCCCACGAGGGCCCTTATAATTGATTATGATACCTCTAATCTTTTGAAGGGAGTCGCAGGCCCCTCGTCGGTGAGACATGCTTACTCTAGTGAGGGAGGCCCCTTTTCAACCATTATATCATGTTTGTGTGCATTGAACTTTTTGTTTTATTTTAGTGTGCTCTTTGATTATTAGTTGGCCATGGGATTTTGTTTTATATCTCGAGTCTTGAGTCATCGTGGAGTAAGATCAGCCTCCTCGCTGGTATCGTCGTTTGCTGAAGTTACCACCGCATCTTTACCCTTTACCGAAGTTGCCTTCTAAAAGGCGTAAAGTTAATAAACATGGTACATATATCTCCACCTCCCAGACTTGTGATCATCCAGTGATGAGTACTTAGTCAGACCCGAATGTCTTGGAGAGTCCTTCAACTCCTATATCTTATGTGATTAGTGGGATCCCTTCGACTCCTTCATCCTCGACGGTGGGGGTGTTGGAGGTGCCCGCCTCTAGTGCTACCCAACCTGTGAGTTCTACTCGACCCATAGGAACAAACCCTTTTGGATCTGTTTTTGGTATGCCAAGTCACAATTCTCAATCAATA
This sequence comes from Picea mariana, assembly GCA_032191745.1. NCBI lineage: Eukaryota > Viridiplantae > Streptophyta > Pinopsida > Pinales > Pinaceae > Picea > Picea mariana. Next base: position 166,400 of record JASDQU011400985.1, read on the forward strand.
CCTTCGGCCTCTAATCCCTTTACTTTTGGTATTCCCAACATGACATTGCAACTCTCATCCTGTTTTCCAACGACTAATGTGAATCCTAGTTTCGGGTCTGGGGGAATGACTCCTCCTTATGTTCCTTTCTCGTTTGGTGGAGGTCATATTCCCCAAGCAAATCCTACAGTTGGAGGTAGGACTCCTCTTTCCTCCGGACCTAATCCTAGTTTCAATGCTCCAGGATGGAGTGCTCAACCGGGTAGACAATTCATTTCCTATATTTCATCCTTCAATCCCTCTTCCTCTATGTCGATTCTGACGAACGCATTTATTATGGTGAATCTCCCTCTATCCTCTAGAGTTCTATTTAGAGGGAGTAAATTTCACACTATGGGAAACCCCCATCCCGGAGTCCCTTCGGCTAGGGGAAACATATATAACCCTCATCATGTCGCTTTCGCGGGTATGGTGCCCATACAACATTTCATGAATCAGTTTGGAGGAACATATTATCCTACCAGACAGGGCCATGGCATATACCAGAACCCTAGATGGCCTCAAATCCCTCAGCCCCAATCTTTCTTGGAAGCATGGGCTCAGACGCCGCAACCCAGACTCCCTTTTTTGGCCACGCTTAATCTGCCAGATTTGTCGAAATTAATGAATGACCATGTGCGTCATGATCTGTCATGGCCCCCGTCCCTACCAAGCTTCCTTCAAACATTCCAAAATTCGAAGGTAATATTGGTGAGGATATAGGTAATCAAGTTACTACTTTTCATCTATGTTTCTCATCCAACTCCCTGAATGATGATTAGGCTATTTCAACGCACCCTCATGGGGGTCGCCGCGAAATGGTACATTAAACTAACCAGGGGGAACATATAGAACCTTTAGTCAGATGGTATTGGTCTTTCTCAACCACTTCCAGTTGTCGGTTCATTAAGATGTCGACATAGAACTTTTTTCGACCTCCCTCCAAGATAAATGCACGCATATCTCGGACCATATCCAAGAGTGGAGTAGACGGAAGAGGTTGATCAAATCCTACATTCCTCCATAGTTTCTATTGGAATGGTTCCTTAAGTCATTATTGCCTTATATTTCGAAGGATGTCTCTACATCCAGAGTAACATTTGAGAAAGAAAATATTTTCAAATCCCAACAATTGGACCTCATATATGCTCAATCTTGGATGTTGTATGAAATTCTTCCTAACGCACCACATTCAAAATACGACCCTAGACAAAATCCTCGGCCTCATGCTGATGGAATCATAGGCTATGCAAATGCTAAGTCTACAGACTCGGTGACGAACTAGTTGAAATATTTGTCTTTAAGCCAGCTTGTAGAAGGACAAGCTTCGACTTCGTCCTTCACCCCCACCTATTCGACGGATGTTCATTATGTATAGTCATCCGCTAACCCAAATGGTAACCAACAATCAAGAGGGAATAAAAAGAAAGGATGAGGTAATAATCGTAAGGGTGGGAAAAATAATAATAAATCCAAGGATGACACTAACAATGATATATCGAATAATAATGTTGGTGAGGGAAAGAAATAAAAATGGAAGGTGAAGTTTCCTTGTCATCTTTGTAAAGATGATCACCTTATCCACCTATACCCCAAAATCGAGGAAGCCTCGAGGCTCTTATAGCAACCACCCACTATGCTGACAAATCCATTTCCAGATAATCAACACATGGCCTCGGGGACCTCCAACACCGGAAATGCATTGAGTGGGAGTCAAAACCCCTCGACACATGAAAGTTGCCATCTACGTGTCAATATGGTCAAGTCTCAAATTGATGTAGCCAATCGATCTCGTGATTATGGTTCTTCACAGAGTGTTATAGGTTCAGAGTCTCCTCTCTTGGGAACACCCTTGCAAATCGAAAAGCCATAACCTCCACCTCGTATTAGGAAAGGAGTACTAAAGCACTATGCCCACAATCCTAATGCCAGAGCCACCCATAACTATTCGATTGTTGAAGATTTGGGCCAAACCCCTTGTGCAATGTCAGCTTTGGACGTGATCCAAACGTGTCCTTCACAGAAGAACACCTTGTTATCTGCATTAGGAGATCCAGACCCGTGTGGCTCGAAGGTTATCAAGTTTGACGTCACGAATGTTAAGCCTCGCTTACCTTACCACGCGGCCGTTCAAATCCACGTGAGGTACACAAAAATTACCATCAAACGCACTGTAATTGATGAAGGTTTTGCAACATGCATGATGTCCCTAACCTGTTGGAAATCCATTGGATCTTCGACCATGTCCCCATCTATGACTGTGTTGACAACATTTGATGGGCGTTCATTTTGACCCCACAAAATTCTTCCCACTTTTCTGGTCCATCTAAGTGGGAAGACTGTGGAGGTTGATGTCGAGATGGTTGATGTGCCTCTCGAATACAATTTACTACTAGGGCGTAATTGGACTTATTCCATGACAACCGTCGCGTCGTCTGTTTTTTGCACTTTATGTTTTCCTCATGAAGGGAAAATAGTGACAATTGATCAGTTGTCCTTTGTGCACGCTAGTCCTAGTGCATCGGTTGGACCTTCAATCCCTGTGATCGACAATTCTCAGCAGGAAACTGAGGAGGTTGGTGTGAGAATGTATTCCTCTCTTATGGGTAGATTTGATTTCATGGCACCAATTCACCATATTCATTCCATTTATAGTGATTCTTTATCGTCGATGAGGTCCATTCCTTTCCATACTTCATATTTCAATGATCCTTGGACCCTACCTTCCCCGACTATGTCGTATGAAGGTCAGTCGCAGATTGAGATGGCAATGCCACTGTCAGCAACAGAGGTTGCGTATTGTTAAATTTGATTTTGTTATTAGGTTATTTTCAATTTGCTAGAGAATTCAATGCATTTCCAAAACATCATAAGGAGGATCACTGAAAGAAACACAATCAAAAGGTACACAAAATTTTATCCCGGGAAACCCTCATGGGAGAGAAAACCCATAAAAACTTCCTCAATAATAGATTTCCAATACATTTCCAAGACTTAGACCAAACCACCAAGAATAACCTAGTACTGAGCATGCACCTCTCTTCTTCTTCTTGCAAATGCAACTTCCTTCAAAACTTGTGCACTAGATGAGTGACAGAGTGAGTGAGTGAATGAGGCACCATCCTCACTTATTTATACTAGCTAAGGGGGCGCTAGGGTTATGTCTCTTCACCAAGCAGGGCCGAATTCTTCCAATAGTAGTTAAAACCACTTTAATAAACCCTAGGGGATGACTTCTCAAATACCATGATATGAATATGGTTTGACCAATCCACAAAATGGGATTTGGTCATACATAAGTCCCGACATGATCAATCCACAAAAGGGGATTTGATCTACAAGATAATAACTCAATTATAATTAGAATATTCTTTGAAGTTACAATATTTCAACAGCCCCCCTTAACAAGAATGGTATTCTACTGACATAACCCAATACAACATCATCAGGAGAGAGAGAGGGTGTAACACCCATGTTTCCCCCAACTTGTCATTAATCATAAAATAGGATTACCATGCTAAGGCATGTGGACACTGTAAATGTATTATTGTTTGAGTTGCCAATAACTAACTGTGGGGGTGAAGCCTTGAAAGTATTGGCCATGATATCACTAGAGGAAAGAATGTGAAAACTATAAGAGAGGGTCATTATATCAAATAACCCCAAAATTCCCTTGATGAGGATAATAAACCTCCTTCAGATCCCAAGGAGAGAAATCGGTTAATGAAGAAAGGAACAATGGTTGAATTATCAACCACTCCCATGAATGGAAGCATGGCCAAAACTGTAGAACGTCAGCCTGAAGTACTACTGGGTATGACAGACCAAGTTGACCGGAGCTCCCTTCTGACAAAAGGAACAGGATGGGTCGAGAACCATCCGGGAAGAAAAAGATTAAAAAAATCAATAAGGAGAAGGGCAGAGCTCTTCAGCGGATAATGAGCAGAGGGCCGCGAGGTGGTTGCTGAGTGAGCATCCAATAAACCTTGTTGAGGTCATAACAAAGAGGGAAATCTATGAAATTTTGCAGAGAACAAAGCCCGTGCAGAAGATGACACAGAGAAAGAGTCCTTGAGAACTGCAAGAGTTCCCTGGTGATATCATGGCTTGGCACGAGGGTGGCCAGAGTGCTAAGAATGAATGCCTCTGAACCTATGGTCGGGTGGAAGGACGAACACCCACAATCAGTTTGTTGGCTACCACATGTAATAGATAAGTAATCGCATATATTGTGTATTTAAGTGGTACTGTGAGTTAAAGTTGGATATCCGATGAATGTTGCAGGGATGGTTATGTTTTCTTAATGATTTATATTGTATTCCTTCTTTTGTGTCTGCTTGCATTATGTGGTGGCTTAAGCTAGAGCCACGCACTGTGAGTTCGTCGACCTTGGGCATAGTTTCATGTACGCATGTTGACCCTCCTAGTCATTCTGAGTCCCTTGGAGGACGGAGTATGTTAAAGCTCAGGAGAGATAGTGAACGTATGCACAGGCTCTCTACGAGGAAAAAAGAGTTCGTAAACCACTTAAGTTCTAGAGTTGAGGAATGAACGTAAGGGGTGCGTGGAAGGATTCTTCCAAGTGTTACGTTCTAGAGAAAGAGCGCAAGGCTCTTAAGCCTTTCAGAGCCAACCAAGCTCAGGAAGAATAGCGAGATTGAAGTATCAAAAGGGAAGGCTCCTTTGTCCGGATAACGAACGAATGGGAAACTATTATGGAAGGGCCAAGGTTCGTTGTGACCGTTGGATATGGAAAGGAGTGCGGGATTTAACCCCTCGAGTCCTTCGGACTTCGCGAGTTCGATGAACTGTGAGTTCATTGTAAGGGAAGTAAAAATCCCCAAAGTCCCGAAGTCCCCGAAGTTAATCTGGAATGTGGATAGTTGGATCTGTCAGGATCCTTCTTGACCGTCCAATCTATGAGATTCAGAGTCCGTGCTTTGGGAGAGTTGCATGTTGGAGTGACCAAAACCCCGAAGGTGAAGTTACAAATCACTTAGGAGACACTCACAAATTTATTGAACACTCTGTAGCTCAGTAAGGAGTGCTTGAGAGAAAGTTTCCAGGAGGGCATATATATCCCTTTGAGGAATAGAAGGGACAGAGACCCACAAGGTCCGAGCAGTTGAATCTTAGAAGAGATAGTGCTAAGAGGGCACAAGAGTAGGACTCATTCCCAGTCTCGAAGCTCAGAAGAGATAAGCGCCTTTCAGAAGTGAAGACGAGGTCCAAGAGATAGACTCGTAGTAGGAACAAAGGTCGAGGCCTTTGAATACATAGAAAATCCTCTAAGCTAGAGGAAGTCGGCAGCTCAGGAGGAGGAGTGACAACAACCATCAAATCGATTGTGGAGAGGAGCCTGGACCATTAGACCATCGTCCAGTGAACAAAGGAAGCGCAGAGGAGAGGAACGGATCCCATCTGTTGGATCTGAGCACGAAGGACCAGTAACCATTATATTCGTAAGTAAATGCATGAGACTTAACCCTTTTGTGTGCAGGAGAGTGGACTTGTCAAAGTGTCAAAGTAAATTGGGACTGCCCATCGTCAAGGAGGACAGCTGGTGTAAGATCCACAGCTTCAGAGGATTGTGAACAAGGAGGAGGAAAAATAGTTGGAGTAAATCCTAGTCATTGATCGCCAGGGGACATGCGTCAGCAGATCAGTAAATCCAGAGAAATCACTTCGAGAGTTTCTGATTGAGAGTTGAAACTCCTGAAGCCCGGAGATTCGGAGCCCAGAAGTAAATCTCAACCATCGGATCGAAAGGGACACGTGGTGGAGATTCGTTGTCCTTGGGTGAAAGTAAAGTTTGATATTTGAGCTTCCCAAGTCTCGGAAAGCCGAAGGAGATCTGATTCATCAAATCCAGAGGGACACATGACGACAGATTGTAGACTTCGAAGAAATCTCTTCGAGAGTTTCAAATTGAGAGGTTAAACTTCTGAAGCATCGAAGCATCGAAATGTCGAAGGGCCGAAGTGTCGAAGGGTCGAAGGGTCGAAGTTCCAAAGTGCCGAAGGGCCAAAGAGACAAAGAGATCTGGACCATCGGATCCATAGGATAGGTAGCATGAATCTATGGATTCCGGGTAAAGACCCAAAGTAAACATCGATCGTCGGATTGTTCGAAGTAGATATGAACCGTCAAATCTAGAAGACAGGTGGCGTGAAACTATGGATTCCGGGTGAAGACTAGAAGTAAAATTCGACCGTTGGATCGTTTGAAGTAGATATGAACCGTCAGATCCCATGAAGTAAACCTCAAGCGTCGGATTTCCGAAGTGAATCTGAGCTGTCAGATTAGCAGCTTCGGGAAATCCCTTCGAGAGTTTGCCAGCTGAGATTTGAGATTCGCGAAGTCCAAAGTTCCAAAAATCCGAAGTGAATCCCAATCGTCTGATCAACCAAAGAAGATCTGAGTCATCAGATCACCCGAGGTAAATCACAAGCATTGGATCGTCGAGGTGAATCTGAGCTATCAGATATTGTCTATTCAGGAGAAGGCAAGGTTTGAGAGTTGAGAATTTCGAAGTCCGAACTTCCGAAAATCCAAAGTAAATATCAACCGTCCAATCAGCCGAAGTGAAGCTGAGTCGTCATGTCGTCCAAAGTGAATATCAAGCACCGGATCACCCGAAGTGGATCTGAGCCTTCAGATCCAAGGGAGACGTGACGAAAATCTGAGAACTCTGGATAAATATCCGAAGTAATTCATAGTTGTCATATCCAAGGGAGACGTGGAGAAAATCTGAGAACTTCGGATAAATATCCGAAGTAATTCGTAGTCGTCTGATCTAAGGGAGACGTGGAGAAAATCTGTGGACTCCGGGTAAAGACGAAAAGTAATCCTCGATCGTCAAATCAAGAGGACACGCATCAGTGGATTATAGCCTTCGGATAAAATCCATTGGGAAAAAGGGTGAAGTTTGAGATTTGAGATCTCAGAAGTATGAAACCCGAAGGAGATCTCGACCGTTGATTGAGAAGAGGGCCATAGGACCGTTGATGCAGTTGAAAGGTCAACCATCCAAAGTAAAGGCAAGGTCATTGATTAGGAGGACAGGTGTCCGCAGATCATCAACTTGGAAGATTGAAGTATGGAAGAGAACTGGGTTTTGAGAGTTGAAACTCCCAAAACCTGAAATCACAAAGGAGATCCCATCCGTTGATTTTGCAAGAGGTCAGATATGATCCATAGGTCTAAGAGGGGCAGATCTGAACTATCAGTTTTCAAAGTATCATCAATATCGAGAGATCAACGGTCCCGTAGCATTGCGGGGATAGGAGTTTCATGGACGTTAAAAAGTTGAGGGTGGGTTGTAATTCAAATCGTGGATTTGAAAAGAGGACATGTGGCGGCTCAAGGAGAATTGCGGGTCGAAAATAAACTTGATTCAAACTACCTTTGGCCACATCTGCAATCACGCGGTCCCATAAGCTCATCTCCCAAGGTCACATCAAGAGGGGGATTATCCAAAAAATAGCTAACGCCCAGTACTCTGAGATTTTGTAGGGGAGCGAAAGGGAAGGTCGTGGGTGCCATTAAACCTGCACCAAGAAACCGAAAGGTTCTGTGTTTAAATTACAGAACGAGACCATCAAGGTCTCAAAGAGTTGTTTGGCTTCAGAATCAGAGATCCTTGACCAGGAGGTAGGACTGGTTCCCCAACTTTCCAAATTAGAAACCATGAATGGAGATCCTGTCGTTTAAGAAAAGAGAAAAATTTTATGCCCCGTCGTGGGGGTGTTACTGTTAATGTTTATGCCATTATTATAGTTCTTTGCATTTCAATAGATAATAGAAACATAAGAACAAGATCACTGAGAAATACACATTCACAAGAGACACAACATTTATCCTGGGAAACCCTCTAGGGGAAGAAAACCCAACAAAACTTCCTTAATATAAATATCCAATACAATGCCAAGAGATCTCTATGCTAAAACAGAAAGTCCTCTCCAAGATATGCACCACTCTCTCTCTCATTTGTCGGTAACAGATCAGAACTTGTCTCAAAACTGAGCAAGTGAGTTGTGTTCAAATGAGGTGCTAGCCTACTTTATTTATACAAGTTCTGGCACGTGTGAAGTGTCTCTTCACTGGCAGGGCCGACTTCTCAATCTGGGTGGGTAAACCCACCTTTATTATATTTTTGGGTCTCTTAATTAACTGTTGGGGC
>JASDQU011400985.1:179643-202454 GCA_032191745.1 Picea mariana
TTGTACTTTTTAAAGAGCCCTTGGATCTCCCCATTGAACTTCATCGATCTCTATTACTGCAGTTTTCATTTTTCTTCCATGATGCATTCAATCCAAGGCTTTTATGTCCATATTCAATCACAAGAAAAAACTGCTACACCCACTCTCACACCTGCTTTTCTTTCTTACAAATGAAGGACCTATCTCAGGTTTCTTAGGAGCAGTGATTTCTACCTTTTTGAATCCAATATCGGATTTGTCATTTGGTGATCTCTGGCTATCCAAGACCTTGTCCAGAGTCATGGATCTACTCAAGAAATTGATTTGGTTGTCTGCCTTCTCAACCTTCAAGACTTATGCTTCCTGTTTATGACATGGTTCTTCTCCTACTTCTTTCGTGGTACAAATGCACACTGAGCATTCTTTTATTGTATCTGAATCTTCTTCTTTACTTGCAGGGGAGGATTCAACATCAACATTATTGTTTGCCTTTATACTGTTATTCACCATTTGTCCCGAGTTTACATTTATATTACATTCTTTGGATGTGAGCACCTCTTCACTGCCTCTGTCACACTTTTGACTTGAACTGAGTGAATTATGTTTCAGACCATCCACAAGCAGAACGTACTGGGCATCTCCTTTGTCATTACTCAAACTCATCATCCCTCTATCCTTGATTTTGTCTGGTTCATCATTTTCAAGGATCACATTTCCTATATTGCTTTTACTTATGGACAATAGCTTATCCTTGTCTCCATTCACGTGCTTGGAACATCCATTGTCTATATTCCCATAGGCCTTTTGTTTTTGAGTTGAAAGTGCTTGACCACATTTTTCACTATCTTTCCTCTTCCATGTGCTGGTCTTTCTAGCTAAGAACTTTATCCTTGGATCTGCTTTGTAATTCTTGAGATGGCAGTTTGCAGCTTTGTGGCCAAAGTTGTGACAGTTATAGCATTCAATCTCATTGTTCAATAGGTCAAAGTTATTGTTGCAGCGTTGTCTACTCATTGACTGTTTATTAATCCTTGGCCTCCTCAGTTGCATGTCTCTAGACTTAATTTGGCAATTTGCAATCTGTGATGGTTTGTTACTTTGTTGTATCATTCTTTTTTGTGGCAAATACTTATTTCTTGGAAATCTTAATTGCTCATAATATCCTCGATTTTCTTTGCCTCTTCTAATTCCACCTTCAGCAGAGCAAAGTCTTCATCATGCTGTTTACTGTCTTTCTCAAACTGTATCAGCAATTGTTTTTGCTTTCTGTTCTTGATTCTTAGTCTGTCAATCTCTTCCAGTGCACTGATCAGTTCTCCTTCCATGTCAACCATAGCTTCTTCATCATTCTCATCACTGCATGTGCTTTTATTATTATTATCCTCTTTGGCCATAAGCATGAAGTCATTTACCTTATCTTCACAGGAAGAGTCACTATCAATGTCCTCTGAGGAGTCATCATTTTTCACTATCTTTCCTCTTCCATGTGTTGGTCTTTCTATCCTTCTGGATCTATGGCAAGAGATCTCTTCTCCTGCAAATGCTCTTTAAGGTTTAACCATTAGTCATATGTGAGTACATACCTCTGATATCATTTGCGGGTGGTGGAACCATCTGGAAGCAGCGGTAATCATTACCAACTCTTTAAAAACTTCAAGGGTGACTGTCACTGGTAGTACGGCTGCCACTGCAACTGCAACTGGTTCTGAGACTGCAACTGCAACTACAACTTAGGGTTTTATGAGGAAACCCTAATTTTTCAAACTTCGAATTTTGAAAATCTGATCCAGGGGATAGATGCACTGAGTTGAGGCGAGTTAGCTGGTGCAGTTAGAATTTCAAAAATCCAACTTTTACCCCCTCAAACTTGATCTGCGGATTTCTGGATTGGTGCTTCTGTTTTTCTGGTACTTCTGGTACTCTGGTTTTCTAGTTTTCTGGTACTTTGTGAAACTAGGGTTTCACTTTTCGGGAGATCCATCCACTGAAAAGGTGAGCTGATGATGCCAAATTGATCCTTAGGGGAGGGTGCAACTTTCTAGATAGTTTTAGGGCTGAAAAGATTCACTTTTGAAAAACCCTAATTTGCAGGTACTGCAACAGTGATGTTTTTCCTCTTGCGAAATATGCTTCCTTCAGCTTGGCTCTGATACCATGTTAATGTTTATGCCATTATTATATTTCTTTGCATTTCAATAGATAATAGCAACATAAGAACAAGATCACTGAGAAATANAAGAGATCTCTATGCTAAAACAGAAAGTCCTCTTCAAGATATGCACCACTCTCTCTCTCCTTTGCCAGTAACAGATCAAAACTTGTCGCAAAACTGAGCAAGTGAGCTGTGTTCAAATGAGGCGCTAGCCTCCTTTATTTATACAAGTTCTGGCACGTGTGAAGTGTCTCTTCACTGGCAGGGCCGACTTCTCAATCTGGGTGGGTAAACCCACCTTTATTATATTTATGGGTCTCTTAATTAACTGCTGGGGCCGACTTCTTATTCTGCCTATTACAATTGTCTTTTGACCAATACGCAAAAGGGGATTTGGTCCTGTTACAATATCCGACATGATCAATCCACAATGGGGATTGATCCTATGAATAAAATATCAATAAGAATAAGAATAATCTTTGCAATTACATTATTTCAACAGTTACAAATTGGTATCAGAGCATGGTTACAACACTTGCCCTGCTTGGGCTCATGTACGAGTCACGTAAGGAGGTATTTTTATCTGCATTTACTCCTTGAGGAGAAGGACTGCAGATTGAACCTGTGATTTTGAGAATTCTTGTTGAATTTCAACAGAATAATTTCTTTAGCCCTTTGTCTAAGTGATAACTACTTTTACCGTAGTAGGGATATGCTAATTAACATTTATAATAAGACTTGAATGTGGATAGCTGAAGGTGGCAGGGTTCTGTCAAGGGCAGTTGAAGCCTGAAGGATAGATGACCTGGTGTCCGTAACACTGCTTCTAAGCATGGGTGGTTGGAACTTCAAGCACTAATGATGGTGGATTATATAATGGTTAATACGTTTGTGGGCTTAAAGGAATCTGATAGGATCAGGTAGGATCCTTGGTAGTTATAGTTACTGCTTTAAATTAAAATCGGAGTATATAACTCCTCATGACCAAAGAAAAGTGAGATGGGTAAAACCCTATGGATTCTGAGGCAAGAAGGTTTTCTTGCTAGACATTGTCGCGTAAAGAGGAAAGTGACCCTGGTTGGTTATTTCCATGAGAGAAGGCTACATCAATACGAGATATGACTATGATATTAGTCATGTAAGTGACTGAAATCTCAAACTAAAGAACACTAATGATGAAATTAAACTATCAAGTGAATGCATGAGGTAAAAAGGTGCAAGAGATGCACCTACTTATACGCCAATGTGTATACATGATCATAAGGAGGATTGGAAGATCCTTGGGAAAAGGATTTAGAAGCCTAATATGTCCATGTGTGTGAATGACATGGAAAAAGTGCAAGCAATAAGCTAGCAGGATGATTACTTATTCGTGTTTAATTATGCTTGAGTGCATAGGTTTAATGCATTGTGGAGCTTCCTAATATGAAGCCTGATATTAATACCAATTAGGTATGAACGATATTGAACGTGCAAGTGATGCACATGTATGATTAAAGAGTATAGTTGTAGGCACCGTATGGTTGCCCTGATGAGTGAAATATAAAACAAGAATTGCTCTTGTCCAGATTATATGGATACTATGGATGGATGGTTGACTCCATTCTGAAGAGTCATGAAAGGTATTTTCCAAGTAGTACCTTGAGAGGAATGTATTCCCTTTCCTCGGGGAATACTAATGTAATTATATAGAAATGTAATGAGCAAAGGTGTTCTATTATCGTAATAAGAGGCAAATGATTATGCCTTTGAGAATCACTTGAGAAGGATTGTGAGCAATCCTGAGTTGACTGATCTTAAAGGTAAAGATGTATGTGGGTTGTGAAATATACCTATGACAGCTACATGCAGGCTTATGATTATGAACATGGTTAAATATATCATGGATGTAAGTTAACAAAAACAGAATACATATGGATACATAATTTGGTACATGACAAAGATACATGTTTATATTCCTTAGGGAATATTTGGTAAATAGATAAAATCTAAATCAAGGTTGAGTCCAACACAGATAGTGATGGACGTGCAATAAGGAAGTTGCATGTTGAAGGAGTCCCCTGTGGAAGAACTGTTTGAAAACTCTGTCAGGACTCAGGGGGTCAGAGTCATGACCTTAGTAACTGTTGAGAAATTGAGCAGTGAACTACAAGCTTATATATATATAAGAATCATGGATTACATTTTGAAAGCATCATGTAATGAATAGTAGACTAATGAATGAATAAAGGAGTAGGTTTGATTGAATAGGCTTGGTTGAATTCATGTTAAGAAAAGACAGTAAGGCCTTTAGAGATAACTCAGCTGGGATGGAAAGTCCCAGGCGGTGTAGAAAGAATTGGAAGAAGAGGAGAGCCCCTAACTCTTTTCTTGTTATGTGTTATGTTACCTTTGGGATGAGAAAGATGATTTACTAATAGAAGTGAATGTTTTGATACCGTAGTGATGAGGATTGTATTACTGCAGAAACAGTTGAGAATTGTTTGTATTGCATTCATGGAAACCCTTGAGGGTAATGTGATGAAGTGCATAAAAACATACTAGGACCTTTGAAGAAGTTTTATAGATTTGAATGTTATGATACATGCATTTTAATTGATATTACAACTAATTATGCATGTTCTGTGTAGAAAGGGATTGGAACTATTGGGGAAGAGAGTTACCAATAATGGAAAACCTCAAGCAGAGGATGACCATGGGAAGGCTGCGGTCGAAAGATTGTTGACAGGACTATGAAAATCTCGTTAAAGCACTGTTGATGAGGTAAATATCAAAAAGAGGGTGCTAGCATCCAAGAACAGTTATAGGCCATGGATACCCAAGTAGGGTATGATTCGGGAAGTAGAACCCGAATGTTGGAGGTATGAACCTCTGACAGTGAAGACTGATTGTATGATGCAACATCACCTGAACCAAATGACCTTTGTTGAATCAAAGGGTAAAAAAACCTTTACTAAGAGATCGTAGAAATCTCTTCGATCAACTACATATTGAGATGGTGAGGATCGCAAAAGAAAACCCTGACTGAATCAGGTTAAACAAGACCCTGACAGAGGAAATGAATGCAAGTCGTTCATTGGACGGAAACCGATCTTAGTCGTCAGATCGATTTCAAGATCCACTGGAGTTATCGAATCAAACGCCAGTCGTTCGATAAGATTGACGACCCGTAATCATTTCGGAGATCGAATTCGCACACGGGTTAACGACAGAGCCTGTGCCCGTAATTTAAATTCAATATAGTTTTGTTGTGAGTTTGGGGTCCGATCGTAGATTAGACGGCCTGTATTCATTGCGGGGATTAGAAGGAGAATTAAACTGCGAGCCAGTTGAGGCTCCGTAATCCCTTACAATTGTTAGATCTGGACAAAGACGGATCTGCACCCTCGATTTGCAGGAAAGGGGTGTAGCTAGGATCATAACGCTTGGACCCAGGAACTGAAAAGGATAACGCTGAAACAAATAGAGCTGAGGTCACAACTCTCGATAATGTGGAGAGAAAATAGAGTCCATCCGGGCCAGCCAAGGAAGGTAGAGTTTAGCACTTTGCATTAGACTGTGGTCACGGGGACTGGTTCTATGGGAATGAAAGTGCTCCTGGTTAGAACATTGCATGGAATTGCTTCAAGGAAACGCATGTTGCATAAAATGGAAAACAATGGATTTTTTGTAAGAAAGGAGGACCTTCCAATGTTTTGCTTACATTATGTAAGTGTTGAAGGAAAACTAATCTAGGTGGCCATGAGTGTTGGCACCCTGGTTATTAATGGAGGAAGAATGCTTAAAGGTATTCATGTGAAACTTTTGAGTCTCATATGTACTGATTTGGGAACCGTGATCATCTTGTAGTCGAAAGCATAGTCCTATTGCAACAATGAATGAGAATGAATAAACCATATGGTGAAAAGCTGGGCTAAGCTCCAACGCACCATGACAAAGTACTTGTCGTAAAGTGTGGGAAACCAAAAATCAATGCAAAGGTGCATTGGGTATGAATGTGGCCACGTATCTTGGCACATTCATTAAGGTCAATTGATATCTGAATTACATTCTGAAAAATTTGGTAAGCTGAAATGATGCATACGTAAGGAATGATGTATCATTTTTCTTTGTATCCTTGAATAGATGAAAATGACTTGGAATATTAGTATGCTTGATTTTGAAAAGGTAATGTGCATGAAAACTAACAATTTGTTTGGCTGAGGAATGTTGAAATTGCAGGAGGAAAGGAGTCTTGAATATGGCAGCGTTGTAATCCATAAGAAAGACCAATTGCTTTCTAAGCCAAACCGATATGGGAAGGAAAGTCCCATAATTATGAATTTGTTTCCTGTGTGAAACAAATATGGAAACAAAATGTGAAATTTGGATATTTGTGGGTCACAGATTTACAAGAAAATTTTGAATCTAAAATTTATGATGATGCTTCGTGAATTTTTTTTATGCCTATGATATGGGTGAGAAAGACTATAATCTGATCGCATGAAATAAAGTCTTACTCGAGAGAAGGAGAGTAACCTTTGTCCATATCTATGGTTAAGTCAGGAGAAGGAGAGTAACCTTCGTCCCTAACTTTAGCTGAGCCGGAAGGCTGTCAAGCTGTAAAAGCATGAAAAATGGCTATTGTTGAGCCATGAGAACCCCGTGGTAAGTCATGATCACATGGAATATATTGTGTTGGGGTAACACAAGCTGGAGGGATGCCTCGACAGAGCAAGTCTGAGGGACAACTCGACCGTAATTCTCAACAGAGTCTCTTGAATTCTTCCTGTACGAGAAAACCTTCGCAAGGCAAGATGGATCACCTGAGGGACTGTATAGCAGAGAAGGGGATACTTGAGCCTGGTCCTGGAGGGTGAGTGACCGCAAGGAAGAGGAGACCTTAATAGTTCATGTAAACTATTGATCGGGATCATGCATACGATGGGTAGTTCTTCCTGTGCAATAAAACCTTGGAAAGGCGAGATCGATCACCCGAGGGACTGTATAGTAGAGAAGGGGATGCTTGAGCCTGGGCCTGGAGGGTGAGTGACCACAAGGAAGATGAAACCATGATAGTTCTTGTAAAATATTGAATTGGGATAATGCACCCAATGGGTATGTCAAGGAAAAACAATGAGCCTGGATAACAAAACAACCATGTGGATACAAATCCACAAACTACATAGATAATTGTTGTGCTAAGATTATGAAATCTTCCTAGAATTTTTTTTTATGCAATATTTTCGCATAAGACTATGATTAACGTGCTTGTTGTCCAAGAATTATTGAAAGCATGTGACCACGATTAAAGTTCTGAAAAAGGACCTGACCGAGGAAGAAGGATCAAGATTTCTGAAACAGTTGAATGAGAAAGGCATGAAAGGTGTTTTTGAGAAAGAACATCGAGGACTGTGTTCCTTTAAGAGGGAGGGAATTGTAACACCCATGTTTCCCCCAACTTGTAATTAATCATAAAATAGGATTACCATGCTAAGGCATTTGGACAGTGTAAATGTATTATTGTTTGAGTTGCCAATAACTGACTATGGGGGTGAAGCCTTGAAAGTATTGGCCATGATATCACTAGAGGAAAGAATGTGAAAACTATAAGAGAGGGTAATTATATCAAATAACCCCAAAATTCCCTTCATGAGGATAATAAGCCTCCTTCGGATCCCAAGGAGAGAAATCAGTTAATGAAGAAAGGACCAGTGGTTGAATTATCAACCACTCCCATGAATGGAAGAATGGCCAAAACTACATAACGTTAGCCTGAAGTACTACTGGGTATGACATACCATGCTGACCGAAGCTCCCTTCTGACAAAAGGAACAGGATGGGTCGAGAACCATCCGGGAAGAAAGAGATAAAAAAATTGATAAGGAGAAGGGTAGATCTCTCCAGCGGATAATGAGCAGAAGGTCGCGAGTTGGATGCTGAGTGAGCATTCGATAAACCTCGTTGAGGTCATAACAGAGAAGTAAATATCTGAAAGTTTGCAGAGAATAGAACCCAAGCAGAAGCTGAAACAGAGAAAGAGTCCTTGAGAACTGCAAGAGTTCCCTGGTGATATCATGGCTTGTCACGGGGGTGGCTAGAGTGATAAAAATGAATGCCTCTGAGCGTATGGTCGGGTGGAAGGACGAACACCCATAGTTAGTTAGTTTACTACCACCTGTAATAGATAAGTAATCACATATCTTGTGTATTTAAGTGGAACTGCGAGTTAAAGTTGGATATCCCATGAATGTTGCAGGGATGGTTATGTTTTCTTAATGATTTATACTGTATTACTTCTTTTGTGTCCGCTTAACTATGTAATTAGGCAAGTAGGAAATTATATGGATTGGACATGTTTTATAAACATAAATTCTTGCATCCTGTGGTGGCTTAAGCTAGAGCCACAGACTGTGAGTTCGTCGAACTTGGGCATAGTTTCATGTATGCATGCCGACCCTCCTAGTCATTCTGAGTCCCTTGGAGGACAGAGTCTGTTAAAGTTCAGGAGAGATAGTGAATGTATGCACAGGCTCTCTGTGAGGCAAACAAAGACCGAAAACCACTTAAGTTCTAGAGTTGAGGAATTAACGTAAGGGGTGCGCGGAAGGATTCTTCCAAGCATTACGTTCTAGAGAAAGAGCGCAAGGCTCTAAAGCCTTTCAGAGCCAACCGAGCTCAGGAAGAAGAGAAATATTGAAGTATTGAAAAGGAAGGCTCCTTTGTTCGGATAAAGAACGAATAAGAAACTATTTGGGAAGGGCCAAGGTCCGTTGTGACCATTCGATACAGAAAGGAGTGCGGGAGTTAACCCCTTGAGTCCTTCGGACTTCGTGAGTTCAACGAACTGTGAATTCTTCGTAAGGGAAGTAAAAATCCCCGAAGTTAATATGGACCATGGATCTATGGTTCCGTCGGGATCCTTCTCGACCATCCAATCTATGAGATTCAGAGTCCGCTCTTCGGGAGAGTCGCATGCTGGAGTGACCAAAACCTCGAAGGTGAAGTTATAGAGAACTTAGGAGACACTCACAAAGTTACCGAACACTCTACAACTCAGTAAGGACTGCTTGAGAAAAAGTTGTCAGGAGGGCATGGATATCCCTTTGAGGAATAGAAGGGATAGAGACTCACGAGGTTCTAGTAGTCGAAGCTTCGAAAAGATAGTTCTAAGAGGGCACAAGAGTAGGACTTATTCCTAGTCCCAAAGCTCAGAAGAGACAAGGGCCTTTTAGAAGTGCAAACGAGGTCCAAGAGACGGACTCGTAGGAGGAACAAAGGCTGAGGCCTTTGAATACTTAGAAAATCATCTAAGCTAAAGGAAGTCAGAAGCTCAGGAAGAGGAGCGACAAAAACCGTCAGATTGGTTGTGGAGAGGAGCCTGGACCATTAGATCAGTGTCCAATGAACCAAGGAAGCGCATAGAAGAGGAACGGATCCCATCTGTTGGATCTGAGCGTGAAGGTCCAGTAACCATTGGATCCGGAAGTAAATGCATGAGACTTAACCCTTGTGTGTGCATAAGAGTAGACTTGTCAAATTTTCGAAGTCCTGAAGTAAATTGGGACCATCCATCGTCAAGAAGGACAGGTGGCGTAAGATCCACAACTTCATAGGATTGTGGACAAGGAGGAGGACAAATAGTCGGAGTAAATCCTGACCATTGATCGCCAGGGGACACACGTCAGCCGATCAATAACTTCGAAAAAATCACTTCGAGAGTTTTTTATTGAGAGTTGAAACTCTCGAAGCCCGGAGAGTCGGATCCCAAAAGTAAATCTCAACCGTCGGATCGAAAGGGACACATGGTAGAGATCCATTGTCCTCGGGTGAAAGTAAAGTTTGATATTTGAGGTTCCCAAGTCCCAGAGAGCCGAAGGAGATCTGAACCGTAAGATCCAGAGGGACACATGACGACAGATCGTAGACTTTGAAGAAATATCTTCGAGAGTTTCATATTGAGAGTTGAAACTCCCGAAGCGCCGAAGTGCCAAAGGGCCAAAGCACTGAAGTGTCGAAGCACCGAAGTGTCGAAGAGCCAAAGAGATCTAGACTGTCAGGTCCAAAGGACAAGTGGCGTGAATCTTTGGATTCTGGGTAAAGACCTGAAGTAAACGTCGACCGTCGGATCGTCTGAAGTAGATCTGAACCGTCGGATCGAGAGGATAGGTGGCATGAATATGTGGATTCTGGAAGAAGACCCAAAGTAAACGTTGACTGTCAAATCGTCCGAAGTAGATATGAACCATCAAATCCCCCAAAGTAAACCTCAAGCGTCAGTTTTCCAAAGTGAATCTGAGCTGTTAGATCAACAGCTTTGGTAAATCCCTTCGAGAGTTTCTCAGTTGAGATTTGAGATTTGCGAAGTCCGAAGTTCCGGAAATCCGAAGTGAATCCCAATCATCCGATCAGCCGAAACAGATCTGAGCCATCAGATCACCCGAAGTAAATCTCAAGCGTTGGATCGCCAAGGTGAATCTGAGTCGTCAGATACTGTCTATTCAGGAGAAGGCAAGGTTTGAGAGTTGAGAATTCCGAAGTCTGAACTTCCGGAAATCCGAAGTAAATATCAATCGTTCGATCAGTCGAAGTGAAGTTGAGTCGTTAGATCGTCCAAAGTGAATATCAAGCATCAGAAAACCTAAAGTGGTTCTGAGTCGTCAGATCCAAGGGAGATGTGGCGAAAATTTGAGAACTCCAGATAAATATCGAAAGTAATTCATAGCCATCAGATCCAAGGGAGACGTGGCAAAAATATGAGAACTCCAAATAAATATCCGAAGTAATTCATAGCCGTCTAATCTAAGGGAGACGTGGAGAAAATATGTGGACTCCAGGTAAAGACCCAAAGTAATCCTCGGTTGTCAGATCAAGAGGACACGCGTCAGTGGATTATAGCCTTTGGATAAAATCCATTGGGAAAAATGGTGAAGTTTGAGATTTGAGATCTCAGAAGTCCGAAACCTGAAGGAGATCTCGACTGTTGATCGAGAAGAGGGCCACATGACTGTTGATCTAGTTGAAAGGTCAACCACCCAAAGTAAAGGAAGGGTCATTGATTAGGAGGACAAGTGTCCGCAGATCGTCAACTCAGAATATTGAGGTATGGAAGAGAGCTGGGTTTTCAGAGTTGAAACTTCTGAAACCCGAAATCACGAAGGAGATCTCGTCCATTGATTTTGCAAAAGGTCAGATTCTGATCCGTAGGTCTGAGAGGGGCAGATATGAACTTCCATCTTTTGAGATACCATCAAGATCGGGAGATCGACGGTCCCATAGCATTGCAGGGATAGGAGTTGCATGGACGTTAAAAAGTTGAGGGTGGGCCGCAATTCAAACCGTGGATTTGAAAAGAGGACATTTGGTGGCTCGAGGAGAATTGCAGGCCGAAAATCAGTTTGATTCGAACCTCCTTTGGCCGCGTCCGCAATCACATGGTCCCATAAGGTCATCGCCCAAATTTACATCAAGAGGGGGATTATCCAGAAAAGGAGATAACACCCAGTACTCGGAGATTTCGCAGGGGAGCGAAAGGTAAGGTCGTGGGTGCCATTAAACCTACACCAAGAAACCGAAAGGTTCTGTGTTCAAATTACAGAACGAGACCATCAAGGTCTTAAAGAGTTGTTTGACTTCAGAATTAGAGATCCTTGACCAGGAGGTCGAACTGGTTCCCCGAATTTCCAAATTAGAAACTATTAATGGAGATTTTGTCCTTTAAGAAAAGAGAAAAAAAAATTTCCCCATCATGGGGGTGTTACAGAGGGAAATAACATCATCAACATTTGGAACTATGACTGGCATATCTACAAATCATCGACAGTTTTTCTCATCATTAATATCATCATCGTTCATAGCATGGAATTGGAGTAGTATCATCATCATTGTTCACAGCATGGAGTTGGACTAGCATCATCATCATCATTCATAGCATGGAGCTGGAATGGCATCATCATCATCATTCACAGCATGGAGTTGGAATAACATCATCATCGTCGTCGTCAGCATGAATTTGAAACATCAACATCAATAACATGAAGCTAGAGAGCAACAATCTCACCA
This sequence comes from Picea mariana, assembly GCA_032191745.1. Classification (NCBI taxonomy): domain Eukaryota; kingdom Viridiplantae; phylum Streptophyta; class Pinopsida; order Pinales; family Pinaceae; genus Picea; species Picea mariana. The sequence goes on from JASDQU011400985.1 coordinate 191,816, forward strand.
ACACGAGGTCAGTTCATCATCAACAACATGAGGTTGGTACAATATCATCAACAACATGAGGTTGAATCAATCAACATCATTAGCACGAGGCTGAAACAAAAACATTATCAGAACGAGGTTGAGACAACAACATCATCAACACAAGGTTGAGACAACAACATCATCATCAGGAGGTTGAGACAAAAACATCATCAACTTGAGGTTGAGACAACAACATCATCAACATGAGGCTGAGACAACAACATCATCAACACGAGGCTAAGACAACAACATCATCAGCATGAGATTGAGACAACAACATCATCAACATGTGGCAATAGAATGAGGCAGGTGCAACAAAAACATTTTGTGGTACTCTGACAGGCCATCCTTATTAGACCTTCGGGATCTACCCAAGAATCATAAGATTCCCTAGGATATAAAATCCTAACAGAGCTACCATAAGGTACTCTGATAGATCGTCCTTACCGGACCTTCAAGATCTACCCAGGAATCAAAATATTTCCTAGGATATAAAATCCTAATGAAGCTACCACTACTGACCATGGCGAGCATATACATTCACAGGTACTCTGACAGACCATCCTTACCAAACATTCAAGATCTACTCAGGGATGATCAATCCCAGAGGATATAAAATCCTAACGGAGCTACCTGTTGGTGGTCAGGATACCATAGTATCATCATCATCACTCCCCCTTTCGAGGGAGGTCCTTTCGGACAACAACAATCTTGTCTCAGAAGTGCTCAAACTTCACATGAGACAAAGGCTTGGTCAACACATATGCAACCTTCTCATATGTGCCAAAATATTGAAGCTTTTCATCTCCCCTCTGCACCATATCACAAATGTAGTGATACTGGATCTCTATGTGCTTCGACTTATCATGGAACACTCAGTTCTCTGCCATCTTTATGCAACTTTGGTTATCACATAGAATCATGGTGGCTTCCATCTCCATATCGAATAGACCTATCAACAACTTCCGAAGCCATATGGATTCAAAATTGGCAGAACATGCTACAATGTATTATGCTTCTGTCATGCTGAGAGAAATACTGCATTGCTTCTTACTCTGCTATGAAGTCATGGCTGACCCCAGATTGAAACAACATCTTGAAGTTTTCTTTCTATCAGAAACACTTCCAACCCAATATGTAACCAACTAGTTTGAAGTCATGATCTCCAGTATAATAGAGACCAAGGTCCAATGTACCCTTAAGGTATCTCATCACATGCTTTGCAGCTACAAGGTGAACGTGTATGGGCTCTACCAGATACTGAATCAAGGTGTTCACAACAAGGAATATACCGGGCTTGGTATTCGTCAGATACATCAACGAACCAATTATATGTCTATATAGAGTCGCATCAACCAATTCTGATGAAGTATCCACGAGGAGCTTCAACTTTGTTTCCATGGGTGTGTTCATGGATTTACATTCCAACATGTCAAATCTCTTCAGTATTTTAACTGCATACTTCCCTTGGTTAAGGAAGATCTTCTCTGGGATCTACCAAACTTCAAGACCTAAGAAATAATGCATTAGGCCTAGGTCTTTCATCTCAAACTCTGCAGCGAGCTTCTTCTTACAATCTATGATGATATTTTCTTCTCCTGTTAAGACTAAGTCATCCACATACAGTAGCAATATAACTAGCTCATCATTCATAACCTTGAGGTAAAGGTTAGAATCATATTTACTCTTGGTAAATCCCAAGCTCGTCGGGAAACTATCAATTTTGCCATATCAAGCTCTAAGAGCTTGCTTCAACCCATACAAAGATTTATTCAACCTACATACATGAGTCTTTCTGTCTTCAACTTCAAACCAATTTTTTACATCTCATTGTACCAACCTAGTACACTTGCTCAACTGCAACTTAATCTGCACAATCATGTGCTAGATCTGAAAAGCACTATCTGTCTCACTATCTGAGAGTATGTCTTCTACTCTCTCTGCAACTGTTCCTTCTGGAATCGAGACTCTACACCTGTAGCTTCTATTTTTGATGCTGAGAATGACTTGCTCTATTCTCATTGTAGTTGTTGAACTATGAGAGTACCTCCTCTATTCTATCACGACAACAACTTCATCTGAGAGTAGATAAATAACTGATACTGAAGATAGATTTTGCTCTTTCATGAAGCTAACTCAATCTCAAATACAGGGACTGCTCCCCCTGAATCTCATACTATATCAGAATCGAATACTGGAACTATTTCTTCAATTCCTGGAGTAAGTGTCTCTTCATAGTCTTCTCCCTCTTGCTAGGAGAATCCTCTGGAAACAATTCAGTCTTTGTACATATTTATACTGCAACATGCTTTATCTGTTAGATCAATCTTGGAAGTCAACATTGACTTCCCTTCTAGTCTTACAGAAAAATCCATATCCCCATCCTTATGATTGGCTTCCTTCTCTGTCACTGAAACAAGGGAATATTCCCAGGAGATTTCATGTCTCCTAAAGGTCTCTGAAGCTACGATCTAGTCTTCTCAACTCTTGGCATCTGACTGCGAGTCCTGGAAGATGTCTCCTTTTCCCATATGATCCTCTCTGAGATCAGGCTCACTCTATTCTTGATTTCTTATGAGTCTACAAGGACTTCATAGTCTCTACAAGATATACTTGGTGTTGAATACCAAGTCTTAATATGGAAAATTGAGTCAGACTTCAAACGAATTCTGCTTCTTGTCAAAATGGCTTCATTATCCTTTGACCAAGTCTACTGTGATTTTTGTTCTAATGTTCGGTCATCTTTGGAGCCTTCTGCTCCTTACAATCAATCTCCATATGAGATACTTTGTATCTCAAAAGTATTTTCTTCTTCATCTTCTTTGGTACATGAATGATCACGTATACAACTTGGATAGTCTGCTCCATGTCTCATCAAATATGTTACCTCCTGCAACCGTCATTATAGATTCCTCGGGGTTATCACTTGTGACCTGCCCGGAACAAGATCAACAAGGGAGAAACAACAAAAAGAATAATACTCTTTAAAATAATGATAAAACAATAGCAAGAACAATCGTCACAATATCTCCTTTAGAGCTATTACTTGTTACCTTCCTGAAGCAAGGGTCAAAAGTAAGAAATGCAATACAAAATGAGGGAAACACTCTTCTAGTGTTGTGATCAATCATTCATCCATGGTAATCTGGAACCAAAACAAGAAGTTTCTCCTAGAGGAGATGTTAGTTGTATCTGGTAAGTGATTTCAATAAGCATTCATCTTAATAATGCTCACATGCTACCAAGCATAAAACCTTTTAAATATTGTTTATCTCAACTTTACTTGTAATGAGGTAGTTATCAAACTTGACATGTGTAAGTTTGAATCTCATCAACTTAATCAATCAAACTTGGAACCTGGAGTCCTGGAGTCTTGGAGTCTTAATCAATGAGTGTTGTTGTTTTTCTTCCTATACTTCTTCACTCAATATGACAAGTATTCTCTTCAACCAATCCTCTGTACTAAGATAATATGCCTTCTTGATAGAAATCTAAGTTAGAGAATAAACTCTATAATCTCAGCTTTAATCAATCTAATACCTTGACTTTAATTTTGACCAGTGGTTAGTATGATGGTCATAACTTCAACATACAACCTATATGTTCATAATGTCATAACAAATAGATGCATATCAACATAATCAAACCTGGTGTACATTATTCCTCTGAATGTGTTGGATCTGATATCCTTCTGGATCTATGACAAAATATCCCTTCTCCCGCAAATACCATTTTAAACTTCTAGTTTAAACATATGTAAGTACATACCTCTGATAGTCTTGGCAGGTAGTGGCACCATCCGACAACAGTGGAAATAAATAACAAACCTTTAAAACTCCAAAGGTGTTGCAACTGATACTGATACTACAACTGCAACTGGTACTTCAACTGCAACTGCAACTTAGGGTATTATGAGGAAACCCTAATTTTTCAAACTTCAAATTTTGGAATTATGATCCAGGGAATAGATGCGTTGGTCTTAGGTGAGTAGGCTGGAGTTGTCTGTTTTAAATTTTTTTAAGTTTTATCCCTTGAAACTTGACCTGCGCAAATCTGGACTGGTACTTCTGGTTTCCCGATTTTTTGGTTTTCTGGTACCAGTAAAAACTAGAGCTTGACTTTTCGGAGGCTTTGGCCACTAAAAAAGGTGCTCTCAAGCTACCAAGTGATGCGCTAGGCTAGGGTGCACTTCCCTAGATGGGGTTTAGTCAGACATTCCTTTCCAATAAAAGCCCTAATTTTCTTGTACGACAACAATGATGTTTTTTGTTTTTTTGCTAGTTTCTTCGTGACCTGCTGGACTAGCCTGTGGCTTGAGAAACCGCGACTCAAGAGAATCTAAGCTGTCAAAATCACCTAGGGATCACACCTGGCCTGAGCCACACCAACCCTTAACATGGCTGGATTTTTTGTCCCCGCACGTTTCAAACCGATGACTTTAACATCATGGAGTGCCTTAACAACACACTCCGTCACTGACTGTCCTACACCTCAGGGACGCAACAGTGACGTTTTTGGTTACCCAGTGAAATGTGCTCTATTCATTTCATCTCTGAGACCATGTTAAATTTATTGTTTTTATTAGGTTCTTTTCAATTTACTAGAGCATTCAATGCATTTCCAAAACAACAACACAAGGAGGATCACTGAAAGAAACACAATCACAAGGTACACAACATTTTATCCTGGGAAACCCTCATGGGGGAGAAAACATAGTAAAACTTCCTCAATAATAGATTTCCAATACAATGCCAAGACTTAGACAAAACCACCAATAATAAACTAATATTGATCATGTGCCTCTCTTCTCCTTCTTGCAACTTCAACTTCCTTCAAAACTTGTGCACTAGATGAGTGAGTGATTGAATGAGGTGCCATCCTCACTTATTTATACTAGATGAGGGGGAACTAGGGTTATGTCTCTTCACCAAGCAGGGACGAATTCTTCCAATAGTGGTTAAAACCACTTTAATAAACCCTAGGGGCTGACTTCTCAAATACCACCATATGAATATGGTTTGACCAATCCACAAAAGGGGATTTGGTCATACATAAGTCCCGACATGATCAATCCACAAAAGGGGATTTTATCTACAAGAGAATAACTCAATTATAATTAGAATATTCTTCGAAGTTACAATATTTCAATGCGTATCAGTCTATTCTTGGCATTAATGTTGACCCAGATTCTTCCTCCTCGCGGATGAACGAGGTGGATCTTGTTCTAGAGCCTGTATGGGCCACTCAATCATCTTGTTCACATGATTTCCTCGACGATACTTTACTTACGGATGAAGCCATATTAGAGGCCATGTATGGTCATGATGGGACTTGGGACGATGTGCATTATCGATCCTATTTCCTCTTAGAGCTTGTTAAGATCGAACAAGATGAATTTAGATCTACCTTGAGGTAGATGGTTGATCACACCATGGTTCCATTAGATATGCATGGTATTTATGTCGAAGGAAACATGGAGAATATTTCTCCTACCATCATGATCAACATCTCTCGTATTATTGGAAAAATTGAGAACGTATATATCTGTGCGGATTGTTCGCCTGAAGAAATCCAGATCTACACCGGTCTCTTCAAAGAATTTCATGATGTTTTCACTTGGTTATATGAATAGATGTCAGGGATCGACCCCAACATTGTCGAACATGAGATTAAAACCTATCTTGATTCTAAACTTGTTTGGAAACGTCTTAGAGTTGTTAATCCTAAGAAGGCCCCTGTTATTAAGGTTGAGGTAGAGAAGCTACTTAATGTTGGTTTCATCTACCCAATTCCCTTGACTGAATGGGTGTCCAACCCTGTTCTCGTAAATAAAAAGCAAGGAACCATCCGCGTATGTATGGATTTTCGAAACCTGAACAACACTTGTCCTAAAGATAACTTCCCTACTCCTTTCATTGACCAGATTCTTGACAAGTGTGATGGAAGCGAAGTCTTTTATTTTATGGACGGATTTTTAGGGTATAATCAAATTCAGATCAAACCTGAGGATCAACATAAGATGACGTTTATTTGTCCTTGGGTACTTTTGCATACCGGAAAATTCCTTTCGACCTTAAAAACGTCGGAACAACCTTCCAACATTCCATGACATTTTATTTTCATGATCTTAAACATATTGTTGAAGCTTACCTAGATGATCTTGCTGCTCACTCTCGCAAGAGAGTAGATCACTCTACTCATATTTGATTAGTATTTGAGAGATGTCATTACTATCGCATTCGGTTCAACCCTCACAAATGCATCTTTTGCATTAGGTCTAGCCGTCTTTTAGGATTCTTCATGTTTGAGCATGGGATCATGGTAGATCCTATGAAGGTTGAGGAAATATTACAATTGCCTCCCCCACGCAACATTAGACAACTTCAAGGTTTACAAAGGAAGGATAATTTCCTGCATCGGTTCATAGTGAACTATGCCAAATTAACTAAAGGTTTCATGTGTCTTTTGAAGAAGGACACTCTATTTATATGGGACGAGCGAGCCCATGAATCCTCTAATTCTCATAAGAAATATTTTGTATCAACACCTCTATTGAAGCCTCCATAATACAGTAGAGACTAATTTCTTTATATTGCCGCGTCCAAAGGGATGGTTGGTATGGTTCTAGTTCAGGAGGACGATGAGATCCATGAGCACATTGTGTACTATCTCAGTTGAAACCTAGTTGATCCATAACTTAAATACTCTCACATAAAGAAACTAGTCTTGGTCGTCATACATGCGGTTCAAATATTACAACATTATATATTACTTTAAAAAACTACCGTAGTTGTGAATATCAATCCATTTCAATACTTCCTCACCAAGCATATCATAGGGGGGGAATACAATAAGTGGATTGTTATTTTTCAAGAATTTGATCTCGATTTCTCTTCGACGAAGTCTAAGAAATTGCTAGTTTTTGTCGAGTTGATATCGGACTTCCCTCGGCTAGATGAGGACATTTTTCATGACGGTTTGTTCTTAGATGAACGTATCTTCCTTATCTCATCTTTCAACCCTTGGTATGGATAAATTCTGATGTATCTTAAAACCTTGAAGCTACCCCAACATCTGTCGAGAGACGATCGACGATGTATACGTCATCAGGCTGAAAACTACCTTGTCAACGACACTTTGTATTGTCGAGGGGTAGATAATATTTTACGTCGTTTCTTGACTCACAAGGAAGTTGATTCTGTTCTCAATGACTGTCACAGTGGAGCTTGTGGTGGTCATTTATCCGAGCTTGCGACAACCCAAAAATATTGCGAGCCAATTATTTTTGGACGTCAATTTTTAAAGATTGTATTGAAGCAATCAAGAAGTGTCACCCTTGCCAGGTGTTCGCTCAGAAAATGCGCTCGCACCCAACCCCTCTTCACCCAGTCATCACCGTCGGTCCCTTCACCAAGTGGGCGATAGATTTTATGGATTGTAACCCAGCCTCAGTTGGGGGGCACCGACATATTATTGTGGTCGTGGATTACTTTACTAAATGGGCAGAGGCCATGCCTACCGTTAAATTCGATGGTAAGACTACAACAATCTTCATATTCAACCACATTATAGCCCGATTCATAATCTCAAGAGAGATTGTCATTGATCATGGAAGTCACTTTCAGAATGAAATGATGAAAGAGTTAACATCAAAACTGGGGTTTAAGAACGATCATTCTTCCCCTTACTATCTCTAGGAAAATGGACAAGTAGAGGCGGTGAATAAATATCTCAAGACCATCTTGCAAAAAAAATTCTGCCAGAGTAAATCTAACTTGCATCTAATGTTTTACCTTGCACTTTGGGCATACCGAACCACGATAAATACTTCCACGAGATTCTCTCCTTTTAAGTTAGTACATGGCGTGGATTTGATTCTTCTGAATGAATGTGAAATACATTCCCTTAAGTTGGCAATTGAGCTCCTACCTGACACATCTGATCTTGAAGAATGTCTCGTATACCTAGAGCGTCTCAATGGGCAGCGTCAAGTACCTCTATGACTATCGATGCAAATAAACGTGTTAAGGTTTAGTACAATAAGTCTGTCTGTCCTCGACAATATGTTCAGGGTGACTTGGCTCTCCTTTATGACCAAGCCAAAGAACCACTGGGGAAGACAAGTTCAGGCCCATGTGGCACGGTCCTTATATCGTGTGACATGTCATAGAGAAAGGAGCTTACAAATTGGAAGATTATGAAGGGAATATGTTGGATGAGCCCAGAAATGGGCTCTACCTTAAAAGGTATTACGCTTGAGCCCTCAATCTTGGGCATGACATTTTTTATACTAGTGTATCTTAGTGTATATACATATTTTCCTTCGTGTCATCAGCTTGCTTATCAAGTTTTCCCTTGGTTGGTAGATGTCAATGGAGTCTTCAGTTTACTTAGGATTTGCGGATGGTTCCAGTCATCATACATGGAACATGGCTTCCACCGCTTGGGTCATTTACTCACCCAAGGGCCAACTGGTGTCTTGAGGTGGCGTTCGTCTGGAGCCATCAACGAATAATGTGGCTGAGTATAGCGTCATTATAGAGCTATTACACGATGCCATTTCACATGGTGTTTGGTATTTAGAGGTTCGCCTGGACTCCCAGTTAGTCGTATGTCAGTTGCATGGCAATTATCGTGTGCAAGATCCTACTCTACTCTGATGATTCCTATGGGTACGATTTTTGGAACAATACTTTGATTTTCTTACTTATAATCACATACCTAGAAGCTCTAATCATGTATCCAATGCATATGCTAATTATATTTTAGATTGGCGTTTGCCACATAACTAAGAAAAGAAAACATATTCATACATTTACACATTGTAACATATATAAGTAAAGTCGAAGACCATTTTTTTTAATATTTCATTCTTTCAAGTTCAAAAAATATGGTGTCATAATACAAAATGGAGCTCACACCCTCAAAATACATATATGGCCGGTATATAATATGACCATGGCATCCACTCCTATGGTGTCATATGTGTATCATGATAGCACACTACGACGTTTGAGAGACACCGAAAGAGTCGCACCCATGCACGGTGTACAACCACCACCTGTCGTTGCATCGCCTCTGACAGATCTCCACTTGAACCATAGGAATCTCGTGCATCAATCGAGACAACTTCCCTTGCACATTTTGTAGCACTCTCTCTGCGTCCCCACCCACTTGCTCATATCCTCGGCCCCTCCGCCGATGTCGTGGGAATCCCTCTGGTCGTTGTGGACCTACATCTGCGTAACAAAGCAATTGTTAATACTTGATACCATACAAAAATATTTGTGTTTTTTATTTTTATTGAAAAACACAAAAAAAATGAAATATATAAAAACATTTCTTACCAATATCACTGTAGGAGGAACCTGGAGGCAAAGGCATGTCAAGATCCCCTCTGTAGTCGATCCTTCCATAAGGATATTCATCAATGGCTATGACCTGTCGACACCACCAGAAAAATAACTCATCATTGTAGGGGGTTGGCACCCTACCACCTCCTAGCTGCCTCATCACGTTGGTCCACCATGACATGGATGGATCGCATTGTACATGTGGAGTAATCTCTACTCGAGGTCTCAAACCTGGAAAAAACTACAAAGTATCGATGCAAATCTAAAATTTCTCATTTTCCCTTGTTTGCAATCTATCAACTGGCTCTTCATATTAGCCAGTAGTGAGGTACACCAGTCATAAACAGTGGGTCTTAAACAATCCAACACATAGAACATGAGTAGCTTTGATGTCTGGTGCAATAAAGCCGACCCCGAAATCCATGTGAGTACAATCACGTCGATCTTTAAGCTCAGGTTCTCAGTCTCCCTGATAGGGATTTGGCTTCCTACTTTATCTATGCCTAAAACACAATGGGTGGGAATGTATTCCTCCATAGTCATACCACCCCCAAGCCCTCGGACTTTGAGATTTATTACCTCGCCTCAGCGAGACAATCCTGTGATGAAGTATATATCGTCCACTTAAATCCTCAATGGTTGGTCATCGAGGTTGAAGGAATCTATCTCTGGATCCCAGTAGTTTATTAGCAATTGAAGTAACCTCACCTAAGCCCTCATTCCCTTGACAACCCAAAATTGATAAAGGCCACATCTTATAAAATCTTGTTGGCCCCTTTCATATCTTCCCATTGTTGCATCTATCTCTTCATGCTCTCTTTCCCTCCATTCAATAATCATCTTGCAAAGGACAAACCATCTTTTGAGTTAAAACCTTCCAAATTTTGAGTTGGATTTTTTGCAGTTTCCAACATCATACTGCCCTTTCATGCCTTCGGCATTTATATTCTTTCACCGAAATATAAGATAGGTTTTCACTCCATTTTGCATTCCTGCATCATCCTATGACTGTGATCCATACACCCTAGGTACGAACCCATTTATCAGTGACACAATACCTTCTCACTGCTACTAGAAGTCTCGTTCGTAAGTGTTAGAGACTTACCAAACATGGGTGCCCTCGTTAGAACCTTTTTGTCATTTAGTGCCCATGCAGAAGTTATTCCATAGGACAAAGAGTTCCTTATAGTCATGATATGACTTTGCGTTCGAACCTCATATTCTTACTCACAAGCGTTCTGACCATTACCTATGGGACTCACCCC
>JASDQU011400985.1:211722-226261 GCA_032191745.1 Picea mariana
CAGTTTCCACATCTCAAGCCTTGAGGACAAGGCTGTTTTTAAGGGGGCGGACATGTTAAGGTCCTAACCCGCACATAGGTAGATCAATGTATTTGGATGTAATAAAGGTCAATATTAATAAGACCTTTCAATAAAATAGAATAAGGCAGATGTAAGAAGACCTAATAGAAGCTTCTGATTCTAGAAGGATCTTCCTCTAGATGCTTCTCTTAATAGACATATTTAGCATAAATAAGGATCGAGGGTATGAAAACCCTAGCTGGGAGATTATTGTAACAGAGCACTACTCGATTGGAGGTTTCCTCCTCGAAGAGGCCTGTGAGCATTGCTTTCTGAATCAAAGTGTTATTTCTATTGATGTTCTTATATCATTTATGTGTTATTGTGGAGATTATGCTGGATATTTTACTGTTATTCTGCCATTTCTAGCATTTTATTTCTATTCTGCATATTTTATATATCTGGTATCTAGCAAAAATCTTCTATTTTCTAAGGTGGAACCTTTCCATGCTCCTAGAGCCAAGGTTGAGACCAAGCCAAGAACTTTACAGAACACTGAGCCTGCTCAAGACACTATGACATTGTTGGCCCAAAAGTTTGAAGAAATCATAACCAACCTCTCTCAAAAGCAAAGGCTCATGATGAATAAGATTACTAACATAGAGAGGACTCAACAACAAGCTTTGCATCCAAGACCTCAATACAATCATCAACTACAATGGCGAAACCTAGGATGGAAACCTAGACCTCCAAATGAGAAGAGAGTTCCTAATACCTTAGAACCTACTAATGTCATAAACTAAGAAGAGGGCCCTTGGTGTTTTCCTTGTTGAGATTCTCATTGGTAACATAAGTGTCCTAAAATTCATGGTGGTGATGGTAATAATAAGGACTCTAACAATTATGACCCTGTGAACTTTCTTGATACATTGGATCCCATTTATACAATATCTTCCCAAGAGTGTTTCAACGTGATTATGGAACAACTTGAGCGAGATAAGAAAAAGGTTTCTAGGCAAGCTAAGATGGATATTTTGAACCAAATGAATGAAGAATCAAGGGAGAGGCTTAAAAAAAGTAATATCAAGTTTATACTAGAAAGAAGAATGCACCTGAAACACATCCTCATGATCCTAGACTTCCTAGGGCAAGGCCCCTTTTCCATCAAGTGATAATTCTCCTCCTCAACCAATCTTGTCTAAGAGTAATGATATAGACTTGAATATTGATACAGATAATATTTTTGCAAAAGTTAATATATATGTTCCCCTTACTGAGATAATGAATATTCCTTCTATGAGTAACAAGGTAAAAATGTTTTTAAGTGTCTAATAAGAGTATGTGGATCCTCCCATATTATTGCAAGCTAATCATTTTGAACAGAGTAAGGAGGAACATGCACATGTTTCCATCCCTTTAGTAGCTATGACCTTTTTCTTCATAATTGTATGCTTGATTCTGGGGCTTTTGTTAATGTGATGAATCTAAAGGTCATGAATGAGTTAGGATTAAAAATCACAAGGCCTTATAAGAATGTATGTAGGATTGACTCCAAATCTATTAGGGTATGCAGATTGATTGAAGACCATGAAGTTTGCCTTGCCAATTATCTTGAGGTTGTTGTTTTGATGGATGTTGTAGTAATTGATGTGCCTGACGCTTGGGGATGCTTTTAGATAGGAAGTGGGATGCAACTTTGGGTGGTAGTTTGTAGATGGACCTCTCCTATGCCACCATCCCAATCAGATATGAAGGCTATGCTACTTTGTATAACCAACCAGGGATGAGAACCATGTATAAGATTCTAACAATAAGGATGCTCGAAGTGATAATGAGTTTGACACACCTTTGAAGCTTCATCAAGAATATCATTGTTATAGATTTGGTGAAGAGCCCATAAACCCTCATTTTGATTTTAATCTTTCTCAAGACTTGGTTTTTCTTCCATTTGTGCAAGAAGATAGTATTGATGATGTGATATGGCCCAAAAGGGAAGACTACAAAGAGAAACTTGATAAGTATAAAGAAAAATAGTCAATCTCTGTCACAATTTTGAATTAAGGTAATGAATAAACATTACATTTGAATGAAGATGATTGAAAGAACATTGCTTTGATCAAGTCTCATCCTCCTACATTAGGTCAAAATAAGGATACTCAATAAGATAACATAATGGTTTATTCCAATATAAGAGAAGAAGATTTTCAACAAGGGAGATTAACACTTATGTGGGACAAAAGAAAGGGTAAGCCAAATATGCGCAAAGAATTTCATTGTTTGTGGCAAGGCCCTTATAATATTGAGAAGAAGTATAGGAATAATTCATTTTACTTGTCCACGTCATAAGGAAGGATAATTCCACTACACATTAGTGGATCCCTCCTCAAGCTTTATTATGCTGAAGGAACCTAACTTCTATAGAGTAGGTTAGAGCAGGCCATGTTGTGTGCTTGATTTACTGCATTGTATTTTACTGATGTTATTTAGTGATTTTTTATGCATCCATGTTATCTTAGCATATACATGTTATTTTAGCACATATATATTGATAAAAATGAAAAAAAAAAATCCTTTCTCACATTGGTTTTATATTTTTATAAACCAGGTTTGATAACATCCCGCTGTCATTGATCGCTAATGATTTTATATTAGAATGCAACAATATTTTCTTAGAGTGATGCATGGTGCAAGTCTTGAAGTACCAAATATGTTGATGTTCTCATGCACTCTACAGTGAGCACATGTCCACATTTTGGAGCCATATGTTACCCCCTCTTACCTATGAGTAATTAGAGGTGATCATGTCTCACGGTCTGTAGTGAAGACAATGATCCTGATGATGGTGATGATCAACATTCTCCATAGGGAGCAACGTCTCAGATAATTCAACTCAATTTATCACACCTAATCAACATGGTTCATCGGATGATGTTGGTCCAACACATTATAGGGTACACTAGTCATTGTTTCATATAAAGTGTCATATTTAATGCATTAGACATTTAGGTGATGATCATGGGTTGAAGTCGGATAATAAATCATAAGCTTGGAATTTATTCTTTTTTCCTTGTTTCACCTTGGTGGCCATCATTTGTATCCTATTCCAATGTTTTCACTCTTGGGGAACAAGGGTACTACAAGGAGGCTTTGATAGGGGTAACATGTCGCTCCCCCACATACTTAACGTTTTCGATCTCAGGGCCTTCCACAATATACTAAACTTAGGTAATGGTTTTTACATGTAAACCAAAAAGGCTCATGGTTCATTATCCTATGAGAATAAGGGATAGAATGTTGTGGTTGATGTAGGGGCTAAAAAATAAGAAAAAAGAAATAATGTTATAAAAACAAAATGACCAAGTCAAAAGCCAAAGGTCAGCTTGAGCTCTACCTCCTCATTATGAGGCAATCACCCCGAGCCCTAATGCACTGAATGCATATCAATTAAAAATACTTAATCCCAGTAAGAAAAGGAAAGACAGAATAAAGCGCTTGAAACTTCAAAAGGGAATTTTCAATGCATAAAATGAATATCTAAAGGAAAGAAAAGGGGTTTGGAATACACACATTGTCGAGGAAAGGGTATCTCAAGTAGCAAGTGTTCCCTCTTCAAAGACACTCATGGAAATGGACCTAGCACAATACCTTGCATGTTAATGAATCCATCACGATGAAGTAACCCCAAAAATTTTTCATTCACCATACTTACACTTTGATGGATTTTCTCAAGAACTATTCCTCTACCTAGGTATTGACACACCTAATAGGGTCTTTTGTGAATTTCTTATTTGAATTTTGTGTTAAATGTGAATTTCTTATTTGACTTTTGTATTAAATGATGGCTTACTTTGTATGATACTAATGACTCTTGTACCTCATGATTGTTGGTCTTACATGATTACATGGACTCTGTTTCACCATGGTGTACTTAACATGGTCCTTTGGAGGATGTTCTCATGATGATGCCCAGGATGTTATGTACTATACATAGGATGTTGTACACTTGATGCAAAGAAATTGGACATATGATGACTAGACACATCTTGGGACACCTTCTCCCACCTCCTGGACCTTGGACAATGGACAAACGAGCTCATATATTGTAGATATGGTTAGATTGCCTATTAGATGGGTAGGAAGCCTACACCTTGGACAATACACCCCGGATGCACATTAGGCTTTGATTTGAGGATGTTTCACTTGGAGATGATTGGACACCCCTTGAAGAGATGATGAACCCTCCTTTCACCTTGGACATTGATCATGTTGATGATGGCATCACGTGCTATGATGATTTGATGATGTTGGGATTGACCTACCACTAGGGAATCCATTTTGATGATGAGTTGGGGTCCTTTGATGATGAGATGTGACCTTTGATGAGAAGGTGTGACCTTTCACCATGATTTTCACTTTTTGATGATGAGACATGGTCTTTGGAGGCCCTTGCACCCTTCTAGAGCATGGCGTCACCCTTCTATGGCATCCTACACTCACACGTGTCACTTTGGAGGGGACACTTTGGTGTGTTAACATGTTTTACTATTGTTTTAGGTTACTCTGGGGGTCGGCCATGACCTATCTAACTTGTATCATGGACATGTTTATGTTTTAGGGGATTTTTTATGGTTATAATGCTATGTTTACCTCATATTTAGAGGCTATCACTATCTCATTTGTAAGACAAAACACACACTTGTCGATAATCATCATTATTTGTCTTCTTTTATCCCTCTTCATCATGGAGTACTTTGCGCACTTATGGAAGGATGCTCTTATGGATGTTTTTCTTGTTTGGTGGATGTCTCGACATGAAACTAGGGTTTCCTCATGCATAGCGATTTGGATTAGTAAGTGTTATATTCCAAGTTTAAGTTCTTGGTTATGGAGCCTAATTATCTTCCTGATTTATATGCATGTATGTCTATCCCTCTTCTGTTGGGGGTTTGATAAAATTCCCTTGTAAAATATGGTAATTTCATAGTCAATCTGGATCATTCATTATGAGGTCAAAGATCTGACAGTAGAAGTTATGTTAAAGTTTTTTTACCTAGAAGGAAAACCTCTTTTCTGAAGGAATTATATTGTGGATGGGCATGATAACAAATATTGTATTCTGACAGAGGATACTGTGAGAGAAACAACGGAAGTTACAATGGGTGTGTTGTAGGTTGTATCCCTTCATTTTTTGGATAATAAGAAATGAAGGACGTGACAATTTCTCTGGTGGATGTAGCCCACACTGGGTGAACCACATATATATGTGTCTCTATTGTATTGTGTATCTTATGTGTTTTATTTCTACATTTATTTTATTTTATTTCTTTGCAATCCCGTTTTTCTAACAACTGGTATCAGAGCCAAAGGTAACTCGCAGCAAAAGACAGTTCCCGGTTCAAGTGGGAGCAATAGCGGAAGATGGAAAGTTTAAGCTTGAGAAATTTAACAGCGTAAATTATTAATTATGGAAGATGCAAATGGAAGATTATTTATATTAGAAGGATATTTACCTACCATTGGGAAAAATAGAAAATATGCCAATGACCATGAAGGACGAAGAATGAAAGGTTCTTGACATAAAGGCACTAGGAACAATACGACTGTGTCTAGCAGTGTCGGTGGCTTTCAATATTTCGAAAGAAAAGACAACGAAGGATATGATGAATGCATTGGCTAAACTATATGAAAACCCTCGACTTCCAACAAGGTATTTTTAATGAAGCAATTATTTAATATGAAGATGCCAGAAGGTGGGTTTGTTGTCGATCATTTAAATGAATTTAATACAGTTACTAATCAGCTAAGTTTTGTAAAAGTGGACTTTGATGATGAGGTTAGGGCTCTTCTAATCTTGTGCTCATTGTTAGAAAGCTGGAACGGCTTGGTCATGGTTGTAAGTAACTATGTCTCTGAATCAAACACTCTGAAATTTGATGATGTTGTTGGTGTGATCCTTAGCGAGGAAATGTGATGGAAAAGAACAGGTAAGACACGAGGCAATGCGTTGACTGTGGAGAACAAGGGAAGACAAAATGATAGAGGAAAGGGCTTAGGGAACAACGAGAATTCTAGGAAGGGAAAATCCAAATCCATACTAGGAAAGATAGAGTGTTGGAATTGTGGGAAGAAAGGACATCTAAAGAAAGACTGCAGAGCTACAAAGAAAAAAAGAGATGGAAAACAAGAGAAAAATCAGGAAGCAAATGTAATTGGTGATGTGTTACAAGAGGCTTTGATTCTTTATTTAGATAATATTACTGAATCTTGGGTAGTAGATTTAGGGGATTCATTTAATGCCACACCCATAGGAAATATTTCCAATATTATGTTCAAGGTGATTTTGGATAGGTTTATTTGGTTGATGATGAACTATGTCAAATTGTTGGAATGGGTAAGGTAAAAATAAATCAAAAGAATGGAAACCAATGGTTACTGAAAGAGGTGAGACATATACCAGATCTGAGAAGAAATCTAATTTCAAAACGACAGTTGTAAAGTGAAAGTTGTATATCTATATTTACAGATAAGGAGTGGAAGGTCTTTGAAGGATCATTGGTACTGGAAAAAGGGGATAAGGTAGGTACATTGTATATATGTATTGTTAATGCTAACTCTTCTATGTCTTTAACTTCTACAGGAGTGAATACAACACTGTGATAAAATAAGCTTGGACACATGAGTGAGAAAGGGATGCAGATACTTCACAAAAGGAATTTGCTGCCAAATTTTAAGCAAGTTGATTTGGATTTTTGTGAGCATTGTGTTTATGGAAAACAAAAAGAGTGAAAAGTTATAGCTTGTGCATACAAATGTATGGGGACCAACTTAGCTATCATCTCTTGGTGGCTCTCATTATGATGTTACTTTTATTGATGAGGCAACTAGAAAAACTTGGGTTTATTGCAGTCGACAAAAATATGATGTTTTTGATATTTTTAAGAAATGGAAAGCTTTGGTTGAGAATGAAACATGAAAGAGGTTGAAGTGTCTCAGATCATACAATGGAGGTGAATATTGTAGCAAGAAATTTGATGATTATTGTTCATACCATGGGATTAGTAGAGAGAAGACAATTACAGGAACACCATAAGAAAATGGTGTGTCAGAAAGGATGAACAGGACAATCATGGAACGTGCAAGGAGTATGATATTACATGTTGGGTTGCCCTTATAGTTATGCTAAGATGTTGTAGATATTGTTGTTTACTTAATAAATATAGGACCTTCAAACTATTTGGATGGTGGAATTCCAGAGGAGGCATGGACAGGTAAATAGTTAAACTATTTATTTTTGAATACTTTTGGTTGTGAAGCATTTGTCCATATTGATAAGGAAAATAGAACAAAGATTGAAGCAAAATTCAAGAAGTGTACCTTTATTGGATACAATATTAATGATTTTGGTTATCGCTTATGGAATTATGAAAATCAAAAAATCATTAGGAGTAGAGATGTCATATTCAATGAGAAGGTTATGTACAAAGATCAATTGCAGGGAAAGAAACAAGAAAAATAAAAACCTGAATACACAGTGATTGATGAGATCACTGAAAAATAAATTCCAAAGGTACTATAAAATCAAAATGTACAACAAAAGGAGAAACAAGTACCTCAAACTCCTGCAAGTATTCTTAGAAGATCTACCAGGTTAATTAGACCCACTGAACAATACTCTCCTTCAATGTATTATTTATTGTTGATTGATTCTGGTGAACTAGAAAGTTACGAAGAGGCAATGCAAGTAGACACTAAAAAGAAGTGGGAGCAAGGCATGAAAGAGGAAATGGATTCCTTGGTAAATAAGCAGAATTGGGATTTGGTTCAGTTGCCTGCAGGGAAAAGAACATTGCAAAATAAATGGGTTTACAGGTTGAAGGAAGAATATGGAGGTAGAAAGATGTACAAGGCTAGACTTGTTGTAAAGGGGTTTGCACAAAACAAAGGTATAGATTTTGATGAAATATTTTCTCCTGTTGTTAAAATGACTTCAATTAGGACTACTTTAAGTCTTATGGTAGTAAGAGATTTGCATCTTGAACAGTTAGATGTAAAAATAACTTTTCTCCATGGGGATTTGGAGGAAGAGATTTATATGTAGCAGCCATAGGGGTATGAGGTCAAATGAAATAAGAATTTGGTATGCAGATTGAAGAAGATCTTGTATGTCCTAAAGAAAGATCCAAGGCAGTGGTATTTGAAGTTTGACAGGTTTATGACAGAACAAGGTTATAGTAGATGTCATTCTTATCACTGTGTTTATTTTAAAAGGCTAGAAAATGAAAGTTATATTATATTACTATTGTATGTAGATGACATGCTTGTTGCATGGTTTAACATGCAGGATATAAATGTGCTAAAAAAGAAATTAGCTAATTCATTTGCGATGAAGGATTTGGGTGTTGCAAAGAAAATCCTTGGTATGAGAATAACAAGAGACATGAAAAAGCACAAATTGGCATTGTCTCAGGGTGAGTACATAGAGAAGGTGTTGGAGAGGTTTAGAATGCAGAATAAAAAACCAATTAGTACACCTTTGGCCATCCATTTCAAATTAATCAAGTAAATGTGTCCCAAGACACAGGGGCAGATAGAATACATGTCTAGAGTCCTTTATTCATCAGTGGTTGGTAGCTTGATGTATGCTATCGTGTGCACAAGACCATATGTTGCACATGTAGTGGGAGTTGTCATCATGTATATGAATAATCAATGTAAAGAACATTGGGAGGAAATAAAGTGGATTCTCAAGTATTTGAGAGGTACTAGTACTCAATGCATTATGTTTTGGAGTTTTAGACACTGTTCTACAAGGATACATTGATTCAGATATGGCAGGTGATAAAAATAGCAGAAGGAGCACCACAAAGTATGTTTTTGTTGTAGGTGAAACAACAGTAAGTTGGATTTCAAAACTGCAAAAGGTTTTTGGACTTTAAAAAACGAAAGCAGAGTATGTTGTTGCTACAGAGGCTAGTAAAGATATGATTTGGTTAAAAAGGTTTATGGAGGAATTGGAAAAGACACAGGAGAATAACAAGTTGTACCATGACAACGAAAGTGCCATTCATCTTGCAAAGAATGAAACCTTCCATTCTAAGACTTATCATATACAACTCAGGTATCATTTCATACGGTTTGTTTTGGAAGATGGACAATTGAAGTTGGAAAAGATAGATACTAGCCAAAATCCTGCAAACATGCTAACAAAGGTAGTAACCAGAGAGAAACTGAATTCCTTTTTAGTTTCAGTTGGCCTTAAAGCATGAAGGTGAAAATGAGAAATCTTTCAGATCCAAGGTGGATCGTAATTCAGCAGGTACAACAACAATGGAGTTGTTGTGATCAGTCTCCAAGTGAGACATTGTTGGTTGTGGAGCCTGATTATCTTCTTGATTTATATGCAGGTATGCCTATCCACCTTCTGTTGGGGGTTTGGGAAATTGCCTTGTAAAACATTGTAATTTTGTAGTCAATCTGGATTGTTCATTATAAGGTCGCAGATCTAACGCTAGAAGTTATGTTAAGGTTTTTGTCCCTAGAAGGCAACCCTCTTTTCTGAGGGAATTGTATTGTGATTGGGTGTGAGAGCGAATATTGTATTATGAGAGATTAGATTGTGAGAGAAACATAGGAAGTTCCAACGGGTGTATTGTAGGTTGTATCCCTTCATTTGCTACATAATAAGAAAGAAAGGACCTTGCAATTTCTCTAGTGGACGTAGCCCACACTGGTTGAACCACATATATTTGTGTCTCTAATGTATTGTGTATCTTCTGTGTTTTATTTCTGCATTTGTTTTATTTTATTGCTCCGGGATCTTGTTTTTCTAGCATAAGTGTTTATTAATAGTATATTTGGTGATGGTTAATAGTTGCATGCTATCTTGTATCTTGAATAAATTTGTAGAAACCCTAAAGAAGGATTAAGATTGTTTGTCCCCTTCCCTTGTTCATCTATCTTAATTTCTTGAAGCATACAGAGGTCAAGCTAGGGATTATAATATCATATCCCCTTAGATGTGATATTGAGGTTGAGATATAGAGTTTATAAGGGAATAAAATCTATATTTTGACCTATTTCCATTGGATCTTGTTGTTGGACGCTAGAGAAGAAGAAAAATACACCTAAGGATTACAAGGGCATAATCCCTAGGGTTTGTTTCCTAGAAGGTTTGGCTTGTGTTTATGATTGGATAACCATAAGCTTGCATCTTCAATTTGTTCTCTTGCCTTTAGAAAGCTTTTGTGGTATTGCATTGACTCCATATTCCCAAGGATCTAAAGAAGGCACTAATCGTTCTATTGCTACAAGTGATTACAAGCCCTAGTTTAATTTACTCTCTCTCTCTCTCTCTCTCTCTCTCTCTCTTACAATGATTTGTGTTAGTTTAGAAAATTTGCATTTGCATCTTGATTTACTTTCCTCCTTAGCTTAACGTCTAGAATTAATTACTTGGAATCATTTCTAACTTAGTCATTGCTGCAATAATTTCATTTTCATCCACTAGGGCTTGTTACATTGCACTCAATTAGCATAGTTTCACACTCTTTACTTTATGCAATCATTGGTTTATGGTTTGATAATATTTTACTTAGTGTTTGGCACATATTTCTCATTTCATTTCACTAATTTAGGAATGTTTACTTGTTGTTGTTGTAAAACTATTATATGTTGAGGTATTTCATTTTTTATTCAAGTTTTTCCCTAGGTGATAGTGGCAACTACTTCCACATGTTACACTAGTCAAACACATTGTGAAGGATTTGCACAAGTGTTAGATTTTTGGATAACAATTCCTAAGGAGAAAAGAAACAAGCATGATTCAAGGACTTAGAAGTGTTTCTTCTTGGGGTACTCAAATACCACCAAGGCATATCGTCTTTACGATGAGGTAAAAAATAAGTTCATTCTTTCCAGAGATGTGATTTTTCTTGAATCTACCAAGAATGAGAAAATTGTTGAGAGACAACTTGATCATTTGGATAGATTTACCCATGTAAAGACACATCACAAGTTTGATGTTGAGATTCCACATCTTGAATGAGGGATCCCTCTCTTGGATCAATCTCTAGAATTTCCTTTATTTCCTTTATCTCCTTTTGAGGCACCATCTCCCCTTCGTGATGAAGTTCTAGCCACTTCATTAGACAATGAAGTTCATTTGGATGATGTGGTTGAGAGGATTGAAAGGATTAACCTTGAAGGAAATGAAGCACCATCTCAATTAGTGGAGCAACTTGAACCATCTCAAAAAGGTCCACCAAAGTGTCTCATAAAGACACTTGAAAGTGTTCATCCTAATGAGGCTAGAAAGACATGAACTAGAAGTTCTACAAGACAATATAGAGGCGATGTAGATAAGTGATGTAGATGATATGGATGTTTCATATGATTGTGAATTGAACTTATCTACTAACTTTGAACCAATCAAACTTCCTTTGAAGAAGATTATGCTCATGATGAGTGGAAATAAGTCATGCAGAAGGAGTATGATGCTCTCATCAAGAATGGAACATAGAAGTTGGTGGACCCTCCATTTGGAATCAAATTAATTGGCTATAAGTGGGTATTCAAGAACAAGTGAAAATAAAATGGTTCACTTGAAAAGAACACAATGAGGCTCGTGGAAAAAGGATTTGCACTGAAAGAAGGTATTGATTATGAGGATATTTTTTCCCCCATAAAAAAATGGGCTACCATTCGTACTCTATTTTCCTTAGCAACATAGAATGGATGAAATTTTCATCAAATGGATGTGAAGATTGCTTTATTGAATGGAGACTTGAAATAGAATGCCCTCATGTCTCAACCAGAAGGTTTTGCTGTGAAGGGAAATGAACAATGAAAAGAATACATAAAATGTTTCATACACTTATTCAAATTGACTCATGGTTTCTGAAATACCATCAGAGTTTATATTGTCTTCAGATGAATGATTGGATGAAGATGTAGATGATCCATACTCTTCTCTGTTGTCTATGAATGCACCATCTGAGTCTACATGCATGCCCAACATTTCATATGTCAAATGCTTTTTAGATCTACGACTAGGTTTAGCAAACTCCCGTCTTGCATTTATTTCTTGTGGCAACAACCTCTTGATAATCTTTGTTGTCTTGGAGCGAAGAGTTCATCTCTTTTTCAAATTGAAGTCATGTTGATGGGCAAAATTGTCCGTCCGTCAATTGAGAGAGTGGAACCAGTCCGGGGTTGTCTAAATAACCCAAGCCGTTTGAAATGAACCACCCTGATGAGTTTAACGGCTCCGTTGGCCGCTCTAAGGTCTTTTAAGAAAACCAAAGAGAAAACTAATCTAAACTAACTAAAACAAATAAAACTAACTAAAACAATCTAACTAAAACTAAATAAAAGGGACTAAACTAATTAAAACAAACTAAAACTAAATATAACTATCCTAACTATTATATACAATCTACTAATTACTATTATAATAACTCAAATCAACTATCTAATTACCAGCTGCAATATTACTTATTCACAAATGTACACTATAAACAGCCTACAGATTTAATTAAAACCTGCAAAACTCATGTGTTTTCTCTGCCCTAAGACAACAAGATGTGTTTTTTTATTATTATATTTTATGAAAAAGAAATAAAACTACTGAAATTAAACGATCTAATATAATTACTGAAATTAAACAATCTAATATAAATCTAATTAAACTTATATCTAAATTAAACTACTTAATGAAAACAGCAAGGGAAAGGCTAACTGACCTGGAAGCGCTCCTAATTTGTCCCGTGTGTGATAACTCTGAAGTTGTTCGGCGGAAGTAAACTCGCACCGGTTGGTCCATCGTAAACGATTAGGTATGTTGCTCTTCGAGTGTTTACAGGACAAACAAGACATAAAAAATCATAACAATCTTATGATTAATAAATTCCTGCAATAAGGGAAACCTGTTATGCAAGAAACTTATATTTAATAATTCAATCAATGAAGAAGATAAACCTGTCATTCACAAACTGAATTAACAATTGTTATGTCCTTCATATATTTGGAAGAAACCAGATATGGATTACAGTGAGTAAAATTATATCATTTGCACATGATCAAGATAGCTAAAGTAGTCATAAATCATAAACAAATCGATATACACAACATGAAACAAAATATTGATATAATGAGAAGCTAAAGCTGTGACAAAACACTAAATTCTGCTTCAGTCTGTATTATAACTCCATATCCTTGTTCTCCCACGAATGAAGATGAACATTATTACAAAAATCATAACTATATATAAGTGTCTCCACAGGGTAAAACCTCCCTGTGGATAATATCAAAATGTTTTACATAATCTGGGAAATATCCCAAAATCAACTAGGAAATCAAAATGCAAGTGAAATCTTTGAAATATCTCCTAACTGCTCATCAAAGCCACTGAAATTTCGAATTGATCTGCAATAGACCAAAAATAACCAATTAGAAAGACATTTCATCAACAAAACAATAAAAATTTGACCCTACAGACTTAGATACAGAATCATCTGATTTTGTAGCTAGTCTAAAATAACATACAGGACCAGATAGCAATCAAATGAAATCTTTTCAAAAAAATCAAATCTAATTTAATTTTCTATAAATAAATATCCAAAATGAATCACTATAATTCCAATGAGTTTATCATTCAAATTAACAAAATTGGAAAGGATTCAAACGAAACAGGATAAGAATGCTCTGTTTTTTTAGTTGCCATAAAATATGGTCAAACCATAACAGGATTGTTTTATATCAAATGAAATCAATGGTGAATCATATCGTATAAGATACGATGTAACACAATCATTAATCGAACAATCATAATTGAACACAATCAAAATTGATTTGTTACGGCTGTAACAATGTGTATGCTATTTCAATCAAATACCAATATGGAAAAACTGTTACGATTATTGCCAAATAAACACTCATCAAACTTCGCCATAGATTTCAATCGTTGAGCATTTACATAGTCAATAGACAGGATCACATAGTGATCGTAACCATCAACAACAGTGATAACCATAAACTGGGCAACAATCAAATATAGAAACAAATCGTAATCCTGGGCATAATCACTTTCGTTATCAAATCAAATTTAAACAATATATTTGTTGCAATATGAATCGAACTGATAACACGGTCAAACAATGCGAGTCGATTAGTTGGGTATAACAATTATGACTCATATCTATTCGCAATTTGGTTATGCCTTAACAGAATGGTATTCGAATTGATCATGGAATATAACAGTTAACCATATCATATAAACTATAACCAATTTCGAATCAAAACATTGACTGTGTTTGAAATTGAAATACCAGAAATGGCCTGTGTTTAGTAAAGATATTAACAACTTCAATAAGCAACAGAGTATCCAATTTAAGCCAAATTAAAACAATCAAATCCATAACACGATCAATCGAATCAAAGCTAAATCCAATCAAAGCTAATCCGGGAAACGAAATTCGATTAATCAAAACAAAATTATGCATAAAGTACATGCTTATGTGTCAAAGCAAATCCACGTTGTAAA
>JASDQU011400986.1:4438-14617 GCA_032191745.1 Picea mariana
GATTCCTATACACCTACGAGTAAAGTGAAGCCAAAGATTTGCCGAGTGAAAAATAGTCCAAATTCCAAAAACTAATCCATATTTATAAAAAAAAAAAAGAACAATTCCAAACTGTTCTAGAAATAGAAGAGTCTTTCCAAGGAACTTAATTTCCAGTGGGAGAACATTGAGCCTGGAGAGGGTTTCACATGAGGGACCAGTCTCAGGGAGGGATAGGGCTCACTTACAAGCAAGTTTAACCCAACCCTTCACCTGTTATCTGCTGGATGGGATCTCACTCACTCCAGACAGTCGCTTCGATAGGGCTAGGGCTCACTTACTAGCAAGTTTAACCCAAACCCTCACCTGTTACCTGCTGGATGGGATCGTACTCACTCCAGACAGTCTCTTCGATAGGGATAGGGCTCACTTACGAGCAAGTTTAACCCAAACCCTCGCCTGTTACCTGCTGGATGGGATCTTACTCACTCCAGACAGTCGCTTCGATAGGCACTTTTCGCTTACCGCCCAAGTACACCAACCAGCTCCGTACAGATACGCTTCCACCCAGGCCTTGGTTGAAATCCCCCACTTAAGGCCGCGTGATAAGAGGGCGTCTATAGCTCCTTCGGATCTTCTCGAGTTGTCGCGAGAATGCCGGGGGTGGTTTCCATGAGCCCGGATAGGGTTTCAGTCTCAAAGTTTCTATGGAGAGTAAGAGCATAGATGAATAGGGTCAATGTTAAAAGTAACTCTTTTTTTTTCAATTGATTTTTCTAACCATGGAAATTGGTTATTAAAATGATTTGGGCTCCGTCCACAATCAAGTTAATTGGAACCAATGGTATCCTTGCGAGATTTTGAATGTTAATGAGGAGCTCCTTGGTCCTCGGAGCACTAGATCGGATGACACATGGACTATTAAGGTAGAGATGCATCTCCATGCAACATATACATTTTCTTACAACTAAATATTTCCATCCCTATGAGACATATCCCACCCATGAAAGACATTTTGATCTAGATTGGATCATTACATTATTTGTCATCTATTTCAATGCTTCCAGAGTGGAAAAAATTGAAGGAATAAACTTGCAGGGTCATTTTAGTGGTAGGTCCTACTTTGGAAAATTGGGGTTGGAACCTTCAGAGCCATTTTGATAAATTAAACAGTGTTTTTGGGGGTTCTTGTGTCCAAAACCTTTGTACACCACCTTGACGATATTCTACACTCTACGACCTTTTCAACCATGCAAACCATGTGTTAATCAAAGCTTGTATGCAAAAGTTATGTCTCCCACAAGTTGACCTATCATGTTGACCACCATGGTGCGCGAGGATGCCACGTCAACCCCTGTTACTCATGCATATGGGGCTAGCCACGTGAAGACCTTCAAGAAGATTCAAGAAGGTACAAAACCATATCACAATTGAAAGTTAAAAAAGTCAAAACCTTAACCCTAGATGACTATCAGATGATGTTAAATATCGGACCGCTAGGACGAGAAGGGATTCCATTCTATGTTATTCTATTTTTTTCCAAAGCAAAGAAGAATAAATGGGTTTGGGAAATTAGAGAGCATAATAGAGGGAGTTAATGATTTGTAGTAGTCTAATAGGCTACGGGTCTTAGGTAACTCCATAAAGAGTGACTTTTTCGTTCTGCTTGCATTATTTCCATATCAGAGAAAAGAGAGCAGGGCAACCTCACCTTCTAGCAAGGTTTTTGCCCATAAGGGTTTCCTAGATGAAATATTTGTGTTATTTTTTGGATGGTGTGTGATTGTATTTTACTGTTCTCTATTTTCTGCATTTTATCTATTTCATGCATAAGCAGAAAATCGGTAACTAATATTCTGGAATCTAATTGAAATTAACCTCAACGGTGTAGATTTCAGTTTTATTTATTAGATCTATTATGTTGAACTGTACCAGTGGAATATCCACGACAGTTTACGTATCACGTTTACACCAATAGGTGTCAATATGATAGATAGATAAATAATATATTTTAGTGAACCATCATAAAATGGCTATATGGATTATATATTTTGTGGGACTTTTTCGAAAGATTAAAGTAAGAAATTACGTTAATTAGAGTTAGTGATGTAATGACATGAATCAAATCATAGCTATGGTGTGGGAGTAATGCTCCAATACAAATAAATGTAATAACTATTATGAAGGGATTTTTCTTTAGAGTGTACACAACTTAGTTATATGTGTCATTAGGGGTGTCTTAGTTGTAGGTTAACTAGTTAAAACATTAATGTTTATTATTGTTGAAGTCTGAGCCTTTAAGAATGACTCTACTACTCATTTGTTTATAAATAGATGTATCAATAAATAAATAATATAAGTTTTTGTGTGCACATCTTGTATTACTGCAATATTTGTGTGTTTCTTATTATTTATCATCATTCTAAAAGACTCCAACTTTAATAGTAACAAACATTTCTATTTTAACTCATCAGCCTACAACAAAGAAACACCTAACAATAGAGATAACTAAGCTATCTACGCTTTAGAATAGAATCATACATAATAGCTATTACATTTATTTGCATATGAAGGTTACTCCAACACCCCCTGTTGATGCTACAATACTAAACTTACAACATAAAAATAAATTGGCATCTTCATCTTTATCATCTTTTCCCCTTCAACATTTTGAAATCTTGTAGGTACCAAACTTCACCAAGTTGTTTGTAATACCCCGGTTTTGAATCCCCAGAATTATTGATGTATGTTGTTTATTGAAGGAAAGGTCGAAGTTCATAAACAATGGAAATAGGTCGAAGTGCCTAGGAAATGTAAGACATTGATAATTATTAATAATAAAATGCATCGTTGGTTGCCAGAAGAACAAGGACAAGAGTTATAAGGGGGTATGATTCCACAAGAGAGGGGAGGAAAGCTAAGGGAGAAATGTCTTTACACCTTGAAATTATTTTATTTTACTCACATTGGAATTTTGGAGAAAAAGAGGGAAGTTACATGAGCTTCTCGGGGGAATCCCACATTATGCTTTTGATATTTAATCCTTGTTCTTGATTGCCTTGAGGGTCGGCCATTTTCATTATGAACCAAACTCATTTTTGGAGATATTCCTCTCAAATTCACTCTTCTTCTCATTCTTGGTAATGCATGGGGAATGGAAAATGAATTGTCGAAGACAAATGACTATGGTTGGATGTATGTAATTAATTTATGGTCATTCCAGGAAGAAATGAAAGCCTATGGGCATGAGAATAATGGCAGTTGAGAGAGTGTTTTCCACCGCTTAGAATACTGAGAGTTTCCAGCATTGAGATTTCTTGATCAGAGCATTGTATCCCTAAAAAGAGGTGGGAAACTTGAGGGACTACGTGGTAGTAAAGGGGGTTCACTTTCTTTGGGCGGTGTATAATTAGGGAAAAGAGAGAGTCATTAAACTAGATTTGTTGTGTGTGAGAAATTTGGGAGAGATTGAATTCTAACTGGTTGAGAAGATGAGTGATTGTAATGTCCCCAACAAAGCTAGGAGGGGGAATTATGTCGTTTGTCCCAAACATGTTATTTCTTCTTACATGAATGGGTTGTTAACTTCTATCAAATAGCTAGTTCATTGAAGAATATTGTCAAACATGTAGAATACATCCATTATACAGAAAGTAGAGAAGATAACATTGCATCTTTATTATGGATGGAAAACTCACAAAACCAGTACAATCAAATCTAATGGTTGGAATAACAACCGTAGAACACAAATCTAATGGTTTCCAGGTAGCTACACAAACCACTACAAAAAAACACAAGAGAAACCTGGAATGATTCCTCTCTACTGTCCCTGACACTGCTCTGCTCTGGTAGTACCCATTTTCAAGTGTCCTTCCAACCCTATCCCCAACCCCTCGTAAGCTTGATTTGACAAACTATTGCAATGCCAATCTATAGAGGTCCTCTCACAACAACTTTGAGGCATCCAGCATGGCCTATCGGGACAACCCTAGCTCGACCTGCGAGGATTCCATAAACCCAATCTCTCCTAACCCTTAAAAAACATGCAACTATCTCATCTCGACCTTGTTTAGAAAGTACCGCAATCCTCCTATGTACCACAATATCCCTCCAATAGTAAGAAAAATCTCAAGTGAAGATATGATAAAGATATTGTATGAATCCTCCTCCTTCTTTTCTAGCTCCAATGGAAATCCTAGATGGATTCTCCGGTTGTCTAGCTAGGGTGGATATTACACGACCAAAACCAAACCAATAGTGGAATGGTTTTTCCCAAAACCCCAATGAAAATGTTGGCTACAAGAGCACTCAATAAGATATAAAATCATAATAATGAGAAGTGATGGGTTACCCTTCTTTTATACTTTTCCAACCCCTTCTAGATCCTTCCTCTATACCTTCTAGAATTTTACCCTTTTTTAACTAAATCAATCTTCTAGAACTCTCCCTTTTTTGACTAAATCAAATTTAGCCCTTATTTTTCCTCCAATTCTCTCTAAATTTACTTTACTTTCCATAATGTCACTTTAATAATATAATATCTTGTAACTAAGTGACATTAAATGACCCCTTTTTCACTCCTATTTCTCCATTTACAAGCCAAGGGAGTCCCTTCTACTACAGACCGGGGAACTAAAAAATGGGGACATGAAAAGTCCTCCCTTGCCAACTATTGCTTGTCCTCAAGCAATGCCATCATGAACTGACGCTGCATTGGCTGATCCAGACTGAAACTAAAAATGATACCAGGATCCCAAACCACCCTATAAGATGTGAATCATCCTCTTCTCAAGGCATGGTTTGATAATGTACTAACATAAGAGGCCTCCTGAAAATCGCCAGCAAGTAAGGCCACTCGGTGTTGCAATAACTCGATCAACCCATCAATGTACTGCTCTACTAGGGAACCAATCTCATGAGAGAAAAAAATGTCTCTCACGTTCATGTCCATTGTTTCACTGTCTCCTACTGAAATCCCAGGGTCCCAAGCTATCCTTAGAAAGGAACCACCACATTGATGATGCGCTACTTTGATTATAGTCGAACAACCATCAAGACTACTCTGTGTCCACAAGATATAATGCCTCAAAGGATCACATCCACTATCAAGGATCATGCCCATTCAATGTATCCCCAATATAAAATCAAATGTCATGGAGAAGTCTATGTGGTCATCAACTGATAGGACATCCACTACACCTTGTCTCCAAGTGTCAAAGGGAAAAGTGTTAATACTCCAACACCTCCTATCTACTACAACCATATAAGTATCATCCAGACAATATCCCAACATATTTTCCACAAATTCCCTCTATAAGAACACAAGAACCCCATAGATGGTAAAGTCACCAAGATCCCAAACTAGCCTATATAATGTGGAGCATATAACACTCGTCTGTAAGGTGATAATATAGGAATCCACTTGACTTATCCTGATAAGCCAAGAAATCATAATTTCCATAAATTCGGTCAACTCCTAGGAAGACCACTCCTTGAAGAAACCACTCTTAATCCTCCCTAAAGTAAACTACAGAAAGACAAAGTCGGTGCTCTCCTCTCTAATAGTGGTTGAACTGTCAAACATTGTGATCCCAGGGTCCCAGACTAATCCTAGAAAGATATGTTTCTAATGGAGCCTAATCATCTTCTTTATTCAGAGGTTTTTTTTATTCGTGCTTGGACCTCATTACCTAATGGGGGTGTGGGGTGGATTTCTCCCCACAACTATCTCTAGGGGGGTCCATGATGGGGGCTAAGACAATTTTTTTAGCCCCCCCATGGCGGGGGATTCAGGGGTAGTGCCCCAGAAACAAAATTTTGGGAAAAGTTGTCTTCTAAAATATTGTAATTTCGTATTCAATCTAGACCATTTATTATAAGTTTGCAGATCTGACGGTAGAATTTATTTTAGGGTTTTTTTCCCTAGAAGGAAAGCCTTTCTTATGAGGGAATTGTATTGTGGCTGTGTATTATCACGAATATTTTATTCTAAGAGAGGTCATTGTGAGAGAAAGAAGAGAAAGTTACAGTGGGCGTGTTGTAGGCTGTATACATTCATTTTTCTAGATAATAAAAAGGAAGGACCTGGAAATTTCTCTGGTGGACATAGCCCACACTGGGTGAACCATGTCTATCTATGTCTCTATTGTAATGTGCATCTTCTGTGTTTTTATTTCTGCATTTTATTTATTTTTATTGCTCTGCGATCCTATTTTTCTAACAACTAGTATCAGAACAAAAGGTAACTCACAAGAAAAGAGGGTTCCTGGCTCGAATGGGAGAAAATGGCGGAAGATGGAATGTTTAAGGTAAATAAATGTAATGGCCAAAACTACAAGTTATGGAATATTATTGATATAATAAGGATATATTCCTACCATTGGAGAGAATAACAAAAAGTCGATGGCCATGAAGGACGAAGAATGGGAGGTTCTCGACATAAATGAAATAGGAATGATACAACTGAGCCTCGCAGCGTTGGTGGCTTTCAATATTTCAAAAGAAAATACAACGAAGGAACTGATGGACACATTGGATAAACTGTATGAAAAAACCTTAGCATCCAATAAGGTATTTCTAGTGAAGCGATTATTTAATATGAATATGTTAGAAGGTGGGTCTGTTGCAGATCATTTAAATGAATTTAATACGGTTACTAATCAACTAAGTTATATAAAAGTGGACTTTGATGATGAGGTCAAGGCTCTTCTAATATTGTTCTCATTCCCAAAAAGTTGGAACGGCTTGGTCATGGATGTAAGTAACTTTGCCTCTGGTTCAAACACTCTAAAATTTGATGATGTTGTTGGTGTTATCCTTAGCGAGGAAATGCGGTGGAAAAACATAGGTGAGACATTAGGTAATGCATTAAGCATGGAGAATAGGGGAAGACAAAAGGATAGAGGAAAGGGATCAAAGAACCATGGGAATTATAGGAAGGGTAGATCCAAATCCATACTGGGAAAGATAGAGTGTTGGAATTGTGGGAAGAAAGGACATTTGAAGAAAGACTACAGAACTCCAAAGAAACAAAGAGATGGAAAGAGAGAAAAAAATATGGAAGCAAATGTAACAGGTGATGTGTTAAAATATGATTTGAATCTTTCTATATATAATATTTTTTAGTCTTAGGTAGTATATTCAGGGGCTTCATTTCATGCCACACCCCATAGGAAACATTTTCTAGATTATGTTCAAGGAGATTTTGAACAGGTTCATTTGGGTGATGATGCACCATGCAAAATTGTTGGAATGGTTAAGGTACAAATAAAGAAAAAAAATGGAAACCAATGGTTTTTGAAAGAGGTAAGACATGTTCTATACCTAAGGAAAAATATAATTTCAATAGGTTATTTTGCAAGTGAAGGTTGTATATCCATATTTATAGATAAGGTGTGGAAGGTCACCAAAGGATCACTGATGATAGCAAAAGGAGAGAAGGTAGGTACATTGTATTTATGTATTGGTAATATTGATTATTCTATATCTTTAGCTTCTATGGGAGTGGATACAACATTATGGCATCATAGGCTTGGACACATGAGTGATAAGGGGATGCAAATACTTCACACAAAAAAATTGTTATCAGATATTAAAAAAAATGATTTGGATTTCTATGAGGATTGTGTTTATGAAAAACATAAGAGACTCAGATTTCTCAGAGTTGGAAAGGTAAAAAAGAATTAAAATTTAGAGCTTGTGCATACATATGTATGGGGACCAAATCAAGTATCATCTCTTGGTGGCTCTCACTATTATGTTACTTTTATTGATGATGCAACTAGGAAAACTTGTGTTTATTGCATTCGACAAAAATGCGATGTTTTTGAAACTTTTAAGAAATGGAAAGATTTGGTTGAGAATGAGACAGGAAAAATGATGAAGTGTATCATATCAGAAAATGGAGGTGAATATTTCAGCAAGGAGTTTGATGATCACTATTCATACCATGGGATTCGTAGAGAGAAAACATTTCTAAGAACACCACAAGAAAAGGTTTGTCAAAAATGATGAACAGGAAAACCATGGAGCATGCAAGGAGTATGAGATTGCATGAAGGGTTTCCCTTACAATTTTGGGCATTTGTTATAGATACTGTTGTTTACTTGATAAACAATGGACCTTCAAGATCCTTGGATGGTGGAATTCTAGAGGAGGAATGGATAGGTAAAAAGGTAAACTATTCATTTTTTAAGACTCTTGGTTGTGAAGCATTTGTCCATATTGATAAAGAAAATAGAACAAAGTTTGAGGCAAAATTAAAGAAGTGTACCTTTATTGGATATGTTGTTAATGATTTTGGTTATTCCTTATGGGATTATAAGAATCACAAAATCATTAGGAGTAGATATTTCATATTCAATGAGAAGGTCATGTACAAATATCATTTGTATGGAAAGAAACAAGAAAAATAAAAACCAGAATACATAGTGCATGGTGAGATCATTGAATTTTTTTTTCCAAAGATACCAGAGAATCAAAATGTACAACAACAGGAGTAGTAGGTACCTCAAAATATTACAAGTGTTGTTAGAAGATATATGAGGTTAAGTAGACCCCCTGAACGATACTCTCCTTCATTGTATTATTTATTGTTGAGTGATTCAGGGGAACCAGAATGTTATGAAGAAGCAATGCATGTAGACACTAAGAGGAAGTGGGAGAAAGGACTTAAAGAGGAAATGGATTCCTTAGTAAATAAACAAACTTGGGACTTGGTTCAGTTTCCTGCAGGAAAAAGAACATTGTACAATAAATGGGTTTATAGGCTGAAGGAAGAAGATGGAGGAAAAAAGTGGTACAAGGCTAGACTTGCTGTAAATGAGTTTTCACAAAAGAAAGGTATAGATTTTGATGAAATATTTTCCCCTATTTTTAATATGTCTTCAATTAGGCCTATTTTAATTCTTGTGGTAGTAGAATATTTGCATATTGAATAGTTAAATGTAAAACCAACTTTTCTCTATGGGGATTTGGTGGAAGAGATTTACATGCAGCAGGAATAGGGTTATGAGGACCAAAGGAAAAGAAAGTTTGGTATGCAGTTTCAAGAAGAGCTTGTATGGCCTAAAGCAAAATCCAAGGCAGTGGTATTTGAATTTTGACAAGTTTATGATAGAACAAGGTTATAGTAGATATCATTCTGATCATTGTGTTTATTCTAAAAGGATAGAAAATGGAAGCTATGTTATCTTACTATTATATGTAGATGGCATGCTTGTTGCATGGTCTAATATGCAGGATATAAATTTGCTCAAGAATAAATTAGATAATTCATTTACGATGAAGGATTTGGGTGCTGCAAAGAAAATCCTTAGTATGAGAATAACAAGAGATAGGAAAAATCGCAAATTGACATTGTCTCAGGGCGAGTACATAGATAAGGTGTTGGAGAGGTTTAAAATGTAGAATGAGAAACCAATTAGTACACCTTTGGCTGGCAATTTGAATTCAACTAAGGAAATGTGTCCCAAGACACAGAACGAGATAAAATACATGCCCAGAGTCCCTTATTCATAAAAAAATGGCAACTTGATGTATGCAATGGTTTGCACAAGACCAAATATTGCACATCTAGTGAGACTTGTGAGCAGGTATATGAGCAATTTAGGTAAAGAACATTGGGAGGCACTAAAGTGGATTCTTAGGTATTTGAGAGGTACTACTACTCATGCATTATTTTTTTTTGAGGTTCAGACACTATTCTATAGGGATATGTTGAGTCAAATATGGCAGGTGATAAAGATAGTAATAGGAGCACAATAGGGTATGTTTTCATTATAGGTGGAACAACAATAAGTTAGATTTAGAAAGTGAAAAAGGTTGTTTCACTTTCAGCAATGGAAACATAGTATGTTGTTGCTACAAAGGCTAGTAAATAGATGACTTGGTTACAGAGGTTTATGGAGGAATTGGGAAAGAAGCAGGAGAATAGAAAGTTGTACTGTGACACTGAGAGTTCCATTCATCTTTCAAAGAACTCAAACTTTCATTTGAAGACTAATAATATACAACTCAGGTACCATTTCATACAATCCGTCTTGAAATATGGAAATTTGAAGTTGGAAAAGATACATACTAGCCAAAATCCTGCAAACATGTTAAGAAAGGGAGTAACTAGGGAGAAATTGAGTTCCTTCTCAGTTTTAGTTGGTCTTCAAGAATGAAGGTGAAGATGTTAAATTTTACAGGTCCAAGGTG
>JASDQU011400987.1:16053-28664 GCA_032191745.1 Picea mariana
TGTGTCCCTCTTGTATTGTGTATCTTCTGTGTTTTGTTTCCGCATTTTTTTTATATTATTGCTCTACGGTCCTATTTTTCTAACAACTGGTATCAGAGCGAAAGGTAACTCACAGGAAAAGAGGGTTCCTGGTTCGAGTGAGGGCAAAGTCGGAAGATGGAAAGTTTAGGGTCAAGAAATTTAACGACCAAAACTACCAGTTATGAAAGATGTAGATGGAAGATTATTTATATCATAAGGATCTATTCCTACCATTGGGTTGAGTAGCAAAGAAGCCGACGACCATGAAGGATGAAGAATGGGAGATTCTTGACAGAAAGGCCCTAGGAACGATACAGCTGAGCCTGGCAGCGTTGGTGGCTTTCAATATTTCCAAAGAAAAGACAACGAAGGGTTTGATGGAAACATTGGCTAAATTTCATGAAAAACCATCGGCATCCAATAAGGTATTTCTAATGAAGAGATTATTTAATATGAAAATGTCAGAAGGCGGGTCTGTTGCAAATCATTTAAATGAATTTAATATGATTACTAACCAACTAAGTTCTGTAAAAGTGGACTTTGATGATGAGGTCAGGGCTCTTCTAATCTTGTGCTCATTGCCAGAAAGATGGAACAACTTGGTCATGGTTGTAAGTAACTCTGTCTCTGGTTCAAATACTTTAAAATTTGATCATGTTGTTGGTGTTATCCTTAGTGAGGAAATGCGATGGAAAAACATAGGTGAGACATCAGGTAATGCATTGAACATGGAGAACAGGGGAAGACAAAAGAATAGAGGAAAGGGCTCAAGGAACCATGGAAATTATAGGAAGGGCAGATCCAAATACAGACTTGGAAAGATAGAATGCTGTAATTGTGGGAAGAAAGGACATCTGAAGAAAGACTGCATAGCTCCAAAGAAACAAAGAGATGGACAACAGGAGAGAAATCAGGAAGCAAATGTAACAACTGATGTGTTACAAGATGCTTTGATTCTCCTTCATTTGAGGATCTCCCATAAGATTATGCCTTGACTATCTATTCGAATCCAACTACCTTAAGGATTTGAGTGATTCTTCCTTAATTCGCCTCAACAAACCCAGAAATTTCTGAAAAGAGGGTAGCACTCCCCCAAAGGGGTGCATAGAGCGCTCCAACACTTCCTAGAGAGGCTTAGGTTACGCCAACACTCCCTAACAGTAGTTAGGGGAGCGCTCCTCTTAAAAAATCAATTTTTTTGTGGTTTTCTCAATGAAAAAGGGCTTGTACTTCTTGCCAAGTGATTTTTCTTCTTCCACACTATCCTTTGAGGTGTCTTAAGTGTCTTCATGATGTCGTTATGGGCACGACATAGGCAATATGGAAGCATACTATTTTTGACACTTGCAACACTTATAGTCAAGATGCAACACTTGCGGTCAAGATGCAACACTTACAACACTCGTAATTACAACACTTGCGACACTATCGAAGTGAGTAATTTTGAGGTGTAACAATGGTAGCTATGTCTGAGAATATATGTGGTTGCTATGTGCATATGTCTGAGAAGAATGATTACAATGAGGCTCCATAGCCCTTTTTGATATTACTCATGAATTCCAAAACCATAGACATCCAAAAACCTAACCCTAGGAGGTGAAACACCGAAAGTCATGTGGGCCTCTATGGGTAATTTGGTACCTCAATTTCCCAGGGTCATAAATTTTGCATATGACCTTTGTCTTAGGTGCATGATAGCCCATTGGAAAGGTATTTCAGATAAATACACATTACACCATCAAACTCTGACTACGTCTATAATTTGACTATGGAAAGCCAAAAATATATTGTTTAGGGATTCAAGACAAACCTAGAAGTACATCAAGATGTGTTGACATGAAAACATACAAAATAATCCTGTTGGATTAGGTGAGAGGGTACCGGTATCCACCTAGAAGATGTGTAGGGATCCATACAACCCCAAAAGTGTAGAACCCACAATTACAAAGAAGTATAAAAGAACATTCTGAACTAAAAATGGACAAGAGGAGCTAGTCGGAATAGGTGGGTGGCCACCAATATCCACTTGGATCAATCCTCCCCCCTTAGGAAGAAATGGTATCCATTGCATTGGGTCCCCCCATTAGGTGAGGAAACTTCTGCTGGATTTGGCCCCGAGTGAGCCACTTGCCTTGGTGTAGGAGTTGCCCTTCCTTGATAACCCGATAAAGATGGATCCTCTGTTGGAAAGTGACCTTGACCTGTGTGTCCACTATCTGATCAGTGGATGATTGTTCCATGTAGTCAAAGTTGATCTCTACTGGTATCAACTATTCTGTGATCTCTGAGGTGTCCAATAATGGTGGAAAATATGGCTGAAGGAGGTCCACATTGAACACTAGGTGCAGGCCAAGGAAGGGTGGAGTTTTGAGCTCAAAATCATTGGTACCCATATCCTTAGTGATAGTGTAAGGCCCATGGCGAAGTGGGTGGAGCTTTCAATGGGGCCCTGTGAGATGATCCTTCCAAAAATGTATCTAGAATTTGTCTCCAACATGAAACTGGTGTGGTACTCTATGTTGATCATGGTACTGCTTGTACTTAGCATTGGTTTTATGAAAAATATCCTGGACCTATTCGTGGATGTGTGAAATTCACTCAATGAATCTGGTGGCTTTGTCGGTATCAGACTGAACATGGGAAGAGTCATTCTATGTGGTGGAAAGAGGTAGTAAAACATCAATGGGACCCAAGGGTTGGAGTCCCAACCCCACTTGAAATGGGTTATGGCCAGTGGAGATATAGAGAGCCCTATTGTAACTATGCTAAACATATGGGAGACTCTCATCCGATGTATGTGGATGCTTAGATTTGTACATGTGCAGGATGTGCACAATCATACGATTGATGAACTCTATTTGGCCATATTTTTGGGGGTGGAAAGTAGTGGATTTAGTGAGCTTGGTTTCCAACAGTGACTAGAGAGTCGACCAAAATGTTTTGAGGAACCTCCTTTCCTGGTCGGAGATGATGGTCCGTGGTATCCCAAAATGGAAACACACTCGTTCTAATAAGAGCTTGGCAGTATCTTCCACTATGATATTCTTCTTGCAGGCTGTGAGGATGTCCATCTTTGAGAACCAATCAACGACCAAAAATATACAGTCATTGTCGTTCTTGGTGGACGAAAGGCCAGACATGTAATCCATTGAAATGGATTCCCAAGGCTTCTCGGGGGTAGGAATAGGGGTGTATAAATATTTCTTCTTGATGGATGGCTTGGAAATGGTGCATGAAGTGAAATATATTATATACTTATTGACTTCCTATCAAATTTTTGGCCAATAAAAATGTTTCTGAAGAATGGCCATAATTTTCTCCATGCCAAAATGTCCTGCCATCCGACTTTAGTGGGCTTCCAAAATCATCTTTGCATGCTCTCTTGTAGGAACACATAGATGGAACATATGGCATAATAGTCCATCCTGAATGTGAAAATAGGTGACAATCGCACCTATACCCAAGCACTGATAGCTGGTGGCAAAGTCTAGATCTTGCTGATAAAGTTGGGGCCTCTCTGATGCCTCATGTCCACAGGAATGGAGCACAGTGGTGAGTGCAGCCATGGTAGGTCGACTAAGGTAGTATGAAACATGATTTTATATCCCTATCTTATACTTGATGTTGATATTGAATTGTTGCAGGTAGGTGGACCACTTTTGATGGCATTCGTTCTACAATTTCCCTTATGTCTGTATGAATTGTAGAGGCTTGTGATCAATCTTGATGATTGTCTCCTTTCCCAGAATATAATGTTTCCATTGACAACATGCTTGTACAATGGAATGCATTTCCTTGTCATAGGTGGGGTATTTTTGGATAGTATCTGAGAATGTCTCACTATGGTATGCCACTAGATGACTGTGCTGAGTGAGAATTGTGCCTACAGTATAGTCAAATGCACCAGTCTCAATCTCAAACGATTGCTGGATATCAGGAAAGGAGAGTACTGGAGCTGAGCATAAGCAATGCTTCAGATCATTGAATTCTCATTGTTGTTCCTTCCCCCACACAAAATTTTCCATGCCACCGCCCTTGGTCACTTGGTTAAGGGTCCATGCAATATGGGAGAATCGAAACATGAACCATCGGTAGAAGTTTGCTAGTCCCAAGAAGCTCCAAAGCTCAATTAGTGTGTTTGGGGATGGCCAGTCATGGATGACTTGGATCTTAGTTGGATCAACATGTAGCCCATGATCATCAACAATGTAGTCAAAGTATTGGATCTTATTCATGCCAGAATAACATTTTTCTAGGTTCACATATTTCTTGTGTTGCGATAGAGTGCTCAAAACCTATTGAATATGCTGCATGTGCTCCTCCCAAGTTCTGTTGAAGATGAGGATGTCATCCAAATATATTTCCACAAAAGAGTTTGTTAAGGGTCTCAATACATCATCCATTAACCTCATGAAAGTGGTTGGTGCATTTGTCAAGACAAAGGGAATGACCATCCATTCGAAGAGACCTACTTTAGGTTTGAAGGTCATCTTCCATACATCAATTGCTTCAATGGGAACCTAGTGGTCGCTAGACTATAGGTCAATCTTACTGAATAAATTTCCCCCCTTCAGTTGGTCAAGAAGGTCATCAATCCTAGGAATTGGGTACCGATTCTTGACTATGATTTTGTTTAAGACTCTGTAATTAATGCAGAGTCACCAAGTCCCATCCTTCTTCTGTACTGACATAATTGGACTTATACAAGGGGAGGAGCAAGGCCTGATTTTCCCCTTTTGAAGAATATCTTAGATTTGCCGCATGATTTCATCATTTTCCATCAATGAACGATGATAGACTGGTCCATTAGGTAGAGGTGTACCAGGGGTAAGATCAATTGGATCCTTGACTTGGCAGTGTGTCAGTACCCTGATGGGTGAGGATACGATGTCTCTGTATTATTCCATGATCCCATACACTTGCTTCTACTGCAAAGAGAGGCTCTGTTTAGAGGCCACATATGTGGCAACAACCTTTAGCTTACTGTGAGCACAGATCAGAAAGAAGATGAACTTCTCGGTGTGTGAAATGAACCTACTGCATTGATTAAAAAATATTAAAGAAATAGTGGTAGACGACACTACCTTTAGTATCCTGTACAATTATCTACCGAAAGTAATAATAAAATTGTGGGTTCTAGACTCATACACATCATGACACTTCCACAAATATGGTTTTCCTAAAAGAACATCACAAACTTTAACGAGATAAATATCGCACAATACGTCATCTTTGAAAGCCTTGATGCCATAGGGAATATGACACTGTTGGATGACACAAATATCTCTTCCTTGGTGAAGTCAGTTGATGGTGTAGGGATACAGGTGCACTGTCGTCGATAGGTCTAGCTGCTTGATGACCTCTACTGAGATAGGTTCTTATGACTGTCAATATTGACAATGAAATGAAGTGAAGCCTCATTTATCCACATCTTTGAGTGAAAGAGGAGTTCCCCTTCCTCTGGTTCTTTTGGTTCACTTGGCTGGACTTTGGTGGTAGCGACAATGGCACTAGGTTCAACATCGATAATCTACTTCCCTCCTTCTAGATTTGATTCAGAATTAGAATCATCTTTTGACTCGGAATCCTTAAGCTCGACCACGAGTGACTTCTTGGAGCGACACTATTCAATGTTGTTCCAAGGGATTTTATGGTACTCACACCATTTTCCTATGTCCTTCTTCATCTTCTTATTTCCCTTATTGTGTTGCATCTTGGACTGGTTGTCCTGAGAATGGCCATCTCAACTCGATCTCTTGATGTGTGGGTTGGGGATGCCTTTTCCCTGCTTTGTCTGTGAGGAGTTTGTAGATCCAAACTCTCTCCTCTTCTGCTTAAATTTCTTCTCGATCTTGATAGTGTATCTATAAGCCGAGCCCAATGAGGCAATGTCCAAAAATCCATTTATGTTTGAATGTATATATGAAAAAAACTATGTTATTTGAGCAATAGATGTCTCTCAGAGTATTTGATACCCAATTTGGTGCACAGGGTATGGAAAATATTGGTTAAATATGGTATTGTCTGGTCCCTTTCTTGATGTAGGGTGGTCCATCTGGTGTACTGGTCCTTGTAGCTTCCAACAGGGTAAAATTTTTCTTTAATCACATCCCAGAAGGAATCCCATGTAGGGGAAACCACAAATATTGCAGATTCCTCTAAGGCACTTTGCTCAGAGTAAGTATCCCACCAGTCCTTAACATGGGGGATGACCTTGAGGAGTGTAAAAGTAATATTTTTCCTATCAAAAAATTGTGGACCAAAAAATACTCTTCGAGTAGATTCAACCATATATCTACAACATCTGCATCTATCAATCCTTCAAATAATGGAATTTAAAAATTTACTTGTACCTTGAAGGGGGTTGCATGGCCACTTGAGTAATATGCTTCTCTTGTGGGAAGCCGTCAAAGGATCTACGCAAAGTTTTCCATCATTTCATTCCTGTGTCATGTGAGGGATTCTTTGAGCAACATTTTAATAGTATCTCCTACTCCATCATATTTCTTTTCGTCCCCCATGGGTTGTTGTGGAGCTTGATGCGATAGATCTTGCAACGGATCGATTGGTTCAAGTCCCAACTTCTTGTACCCAGATCTTGTCGGTGACATGCACGAAGAAAAATAAATGAAGAGTAGACCACTATGATACCATTGATATGGATGTAGGAGAAGAACAAACCGATTAACAGACTGAATATAATAAACATAGTGATATGAAGAACAGCAAAGATATCCATTGCAAAATATCTTCTATTGAATAAATGAAATAGGATAAAAATGTAAAAATGCACAATTGAAACACTTTCTCAAATGGTGTAAGCTATCTCTAAGAAGAGATGTGGTTGCTACGTGCATATGTTTGAGCATAGTGATTACAATGAGGCTCTAGAGCCCTTTTTGATATTACTCATGAATTACAAAATCTTAGACATCCAAAAACCTAACCTTAGGAGGTGAAATGCCAAAATTCATGTGGGTCCCTATGGGTAAGTTGGTACCTCAACTTCTTGGGTTCATAACTTTTCCATACGACCTCTTTTTTAGGCTATGGTAGCCTATTGGAAAGGTCTTTCAGAGAACTGCACATTACATCGTCAAACTCTGATTTCGTCTATGATTTGACTGTGGCAAGCCAAAAAAACATTGTTTAGGGCTCCAAAACGGCCCTGGAAGTACAACAATATGTGATGACATGAAAACATACGGAATAATCCATTTGGATTAGGTGAGAGGCCACCGGCATCCACCTGGAAGATGTGTAAGGATTCAGATATCCCCAGAAGTGTAGAACCCACAATTACAAAGAAGTACATAAGAACATGTTGAACTAAAAATGGATAAGAGGAGCCAGTTGGAATAGGTGGGAGGCCACTGATATCCACCTAGATCAAATAAATTCCAAACTGTTTTTGCAGGTACCGAAGATTGAATATAGTGGAAAAATGGAATTTCCAAAATAATTCATTCTTACACCGTACAATTTATTTTCATGGAAGGAGAAGATGATATCACATCTTCAAGGTAGAGGATTATACAGGTTAACCATGAACACAAAAACTGAACCAAAATCATCCATAGAAAAATGCAAGTATCTAAATCGAATGGATGAAGCGTTTGAAACAATTTGTAGTCTCATTTCTCCTGAACTCCTCTTTCACATATTCTCCTATAAAACCTCCAATGAATCCTGGAACACCAGGGAAAGGATTTTTGGAAAAGAGGAAGAGATGAGGGGACACATTCTCAAGGTGGAATTTCTCACTTTGGATCCAAAAAGATTCGACAATCTCCAAGATTTCTTTACCCAATATAAGGATTTGTTGTCGAAAATCAAGGTTTGTGGGGTTGATAAATCTAAGGAGGAGAAACAAATGGTTCTTACCATTCTCTCCAAACTTGGTCCAGAATACTCAATGTTTATATCTACATTTCATTCAGTTAGGCTCGCCTCTAGAGCCACTTAAATGATTCCCTCTCTTGAGGCCTTTATCGAGTCTCTGACCCGAGAGTTGAACATGCTCATTAATATGGGAAAAAACAAATGCCCAAAGGTGCATGCACTTACTGTG
This sequence comes from Picea mariana, assembly GCA_032191745.1. Classification (NCBI taxonomy): domain Eukaryota; kingdom Viridiplantae; phylum Streptophyta; class Pinopsida; order Pinales; family Pinaceae; genus Picea; species Picea mariana. The sequence goes on from JASDQU011400987.1 coordinate 24,146, forward strand.
AAATATGGTAGCAGTCATCAATAACAAAAATCTAAAGACAAAGACAAAACAAAATCACATGCAAATCCAAAGAAGGAAGGGTACTCAAAACCATTCAACAATGCCTTTGGATCCAAAGGTGGAAAGGGAAGAAAAGGGGAGAAATTCATTTAATGCAGTAAAGGATCCCATATAGAATTTGTATGTATGCAAAAATAGATAGATCAAATATCCCAAATACTTTAGCAAAACAACCTTGGATATCACATCCCCAAGGGTGCCAAGAAGAAGAAGCCAAAAGATCTAAATCTCAAGAAAGGTAATTCTAGTCATGCTTTGATTGCCATCAACTCCTCTCCTGATGATTGGATCATAAATTCAGGGGCATCATACCACATGGATGGAAAAAAAGAAGTCTATTATTAATTGGATGTATAAAAAATTCCTCCTATTCTAGTGGGGGACAACTCTCCAGTGGAGGTTGCCGATAGAGGAAGAATTGAACTCACAAATAGAAGCTTCGAGAATGTCCTACACATTCCAAAAATTTTCGTTAGTATTCTCTTCATGTATCAGATGAAAAATTATGACACCAGAAATAAATTCATATTCACACCTAATACAGTTGATATCTATGACATGCAAACCAATTCCATGGTTTCTACCGGTGAGGTAAATCATCAATCTAGACTCTACATATTTCTAGATTTATCGAACCATATTTTGCATTACTTCTTACCCATGTTGATGAAAGAAGTAGGATATGGCATGAAAGGTTCACGAATTTAAATTTTAGATATATGGAATAACTTAGCAAGCAGGTAATGGTTGATGGTCTAATCAACATCCACTTATCCAAAGGAATTTGTGAGGGATGTGTTCTTGGAAAACACCCTCAAGCGAAATTCGACAAAGGAAAGACTCAGAAGTATTCTTTTCCTTTAGATCTGATCCATAGTGACCTCATGGGCCCTTTTCCGCATCCATAAATCAATAAAGCAAGGTACATGCTCATTTTTGTTGATGATTTCTCATGCTTCACATGGATTTTCTTTCTCAGGAAAAAATTAGAGGTCTTTCAACACCTCAAATATTTCAAAGCCCTTGTTGAGACATAGTCAGGAAAGAAAATCAAAGTCCTCTGAACAGATAATGGGGGAGAGTATGTCAACCATGAGATACAAAATATTTTTCATGAGGTAGGGTTTTAGTTGCAACACATGGTTCCCTATAATCCACAACAAACCAAAGTTGCTGAGTGGAAAAATAGATCTCTAAAAGAGATGGCATCTTGCATGCTACATGAAAAATCACTTCCATAGAGATTATAGGATGAAGCATTTAATTTTGAAAACTACATCCAAAAAATATCTCCCCATATATATGTCAAGGATAATACCCCTTACGATGCTTGGAGTGACCTCAAATAATAAGTGACCTGCTTTCATATTTTCGATTCACATGCATGGGACAAGATTCCCTCTGAGAAGAGGAAGGAACCTGATACACATCGCACATAGTCTATCTTTGTTGGATACCCTGGCAGTGTGAATGGATATAGAATCATTGATCTTTCCTTGGACCGACTCATCATTGAGTGTAGTGTCCAATTCAAGGAAAGTGTCTTACAAGTACCTCAACAGCTGCATGCAGACACTTTGGTTCTTACACCTGCCAGAGATGATGAGAATGCACATGCCAACTCTTATTTATATGATATTTTTGATTCATAGGATTTTAATGATCCATATACAGAGTCAGTATAGTGAGATTCAGAGTCAGTGCATGTAGATGCAGATGCAGAGCCATAGAAGAGGCCCAAGTTGGCCAAGACTACTCTTCAGGATGTAGGAGACCTTGTTGGGGATATAGCTAATACTAAGAGGAATTGATCTGATTTTGAGGACCCTCCTATTGCACTCACTTCTAATTAACTGATGCCACCCATGCATATTTTCTTGGTTCATTATTCAAATTCACAATCCTATGGCGAGGCTGCTGGAAATCCATTTTTGGAATCCTCCATGCAGGAGGAGTAAAACTCTCTCCTCGAGAACCAGACTTGGGATCTGGTTCGCATTCCTTGAGAATGGAATCTTTTCATATGCATATGGGTCTACAAGACCAAGAGCATAGCGGATGGATAGATTAGTAGATACAAAGTGATCCTAGTTACCAAAGGATTTTAGCAGGTGTATGGAATTGACTATGATGAGACCTTCACTTGAGTAGCAAAGATGGATTCCATACATTTGGAACTTGCTATTGTGGAAACCAAGGGATGTTAAGTCCTTAAGATGGGCATGAAGAATGAATTTCTTCATGGTGATATCTCTGAGGAGATCTATATGGATCATCCCTAGGGATTTTTGCAGAATTCATATTTGGTTTTTCGAATGAAGAAGTCTCTTTATGTCCTCAAGCAAGCTCCTAGGGCATGGTATGCCAAGATGGACTCCTACATGTTGTCATAGAATTTTCATGTGTTAATTCAGAACCAAATGTTTACATGCTCATGATGAATGATTCACTTCTACTCCTATTTATGTATGTTGATGATTTGTTGATCACTGGTTGCTCAATTTCAACGATTGTTGCATTCAAGAGGATTCTCCATGAAAGGTTCTTGATGATGGACATGGGTTCACTACATTTTTTCCTTGGAATAGAGATCAATCAGGATGCATTAGGCATCAAACTGTCTCAGTCCAAGTATGCATGGGATCACCTTGAGATATTTCACATGACATACTGAAATTATACCCCGACTCGTTTCCTATCAGGAGTCAGGATTGAGGATGGTGGGGACACTCCACTAGTTGACATCACACTATACAAACATCTCACACACTTCAAACCATACCTCTCCTATGTATTTGGAGCAGTCTACGGGTTCATGAAGGAGTCACATGAGCTATATTGGAAGGCTGCAAATCATGTCCTTTGATATGTAAAGGGACCCATCACCTTTAGGATTCACTATGCAACAAACTCTACATTGGAACTCATTGATTTCACTGATTCTGACTAGGTTGGTGATAACATTGATCACAAGTCCACATTTGGTTACTCACTCAGTCTTAGTTCTGGGACTATATGTTGGTCAACCAAGAAACAAGATGTTATTTCTCTATCTTTAGCCGAGGTAGAGTATAGGGGGCTAGTTAACATAACCATTCAGGCTATGTGGCTACAACATTTTCTCACTGAGTTGGGCATTCAGTTTCATTGACCGATCGTCATCTCATGTTACAACCAAAGCACTCTGAATTTCTACAAAGATCCAGTTCATAGGCAGTGGAAGAAGCACATCGAGATCCACATGCACTACATTTAGGACTTAGTTCGAGAGGGGATCATCAACCTGCAGTTCTATCCTTCATCTGAAAAGACTGCACACATCTTCACCAAGACATTCACTGAACATAATTTCCATTCTCTATGCAGTCATCTTGGAGTGAAGGAAACAGTTTCCTAGCAAATGTTAATTCTTATTTTTACATGCATTGTACTTTGAGGGGGGCATTTTCCCATGCGATTTTCCTTCTTTCCTCATTTATTTCAGTGTATATTTTGTATTTGGGTCACTAACATGGCCTCGTTTTTGGGACCCATTCTTTATTTTCACCATAGTGATGTTTAGGGGGGGTGTTGGAGATACTTCACACACACCTAGGATTTATTTTTCCTAAGGTTTTCCCTATGTTTATTAGTCATTATTTAGTCTCCTATAGTTTAGGGAGAATATTCTCTTCAGTTCACACTTTAGTTTGATCAATTGAGTGGAGTCTATATGCCACATTCGGATTATCAACATGAAACATTGGGATCATCACCAACTAATGTGCATTGTCCTTGGGATTATCATTAGACTAGTGCATTACTCATGATTCCTTGATCTTCTCCTCACGTCACTTTGTTTCAGCTAGTTAATTGAAGACTGATAGACTAGTTAACTCTGACTAGGTGGCAGTTCACTCCCGTAACTGCCTGAGAGACTAGACTAGGTGGCAGTTTACTACCATAACTGTGGTGTGTGTCCATATCACTCCAGACCACCACTATGGCACATTTTCTTCTCCTCTAGTGTGCATTAGTTGATTTATACAAAGTANTTCTCTCCTTCTTCTCTTTTCTCATATTTTCTTTGCAAATTGTGTATGTCATTTGCTAGATAGATCTATTCTGTGCAGGTTCAACACATTTACAATTTTCAATTTTCATAATTTTGTGCAGCCTCATATTATAAAATCTATAGGCTTTTTTAGTGGATGAGTAACCAAGAAATATGCCTTCATATGATCTAGAATTAAATTTTTATAGATTATCATCATCTCTTTTTATATAACATTTGTTCCCAAAGACTATGAAGTGTTTTAATAATGTTGGTTTTCCAAACGACAACTCATCTATTTCCTTTTCATGGTTAACTCTAAGATATGCTTTGTTAAGTATATATACTGCTATATATATTTCTTTTAACCAATAGATATCTGGGAGTTTGGCTTCATTTAACATATTTCTGGCTGCTTCTTGGACA
>JASDQU011400987.1:35193-49036 GCA_032191745.1 Picea mariana
TTCCAACCATATTCCCATATATTTCTTGGTAAGGTTCCAGGGTCTTAACATCCCCTTCTACCATTGCATTCTCTTCACTATCCTTCTCAACCAGTCCCTTCCAATCTATTATTTTGAGTTTTAGCCGAAAACAAAACTATTTGTTGGAATGTTTTGGCTGACCCTAGTTCTACTTTAGGTTTCAAACAAAACCTTGCAAACCATTGACCCTTCTAAAGAACAAAAGTAAATGCCATGCACAAAGTTCATAATGAAGTCTCACCTAAGATGGCTTATGGGTGACTGCAGGACTCAGATGTGTGCAATCATGGAAGGGATGTTTCTCATGGGGATGTTAGGAATTATTTCTACCTCAGATATATTAGATCTACCATTCTATAACCATATTCATTCATTAACATTCATTCTATAGGAACTAACATAACTTATTATAGTGCACGCTACATTTTWCTTCTACTATMTTCATTCATAGATAGCCTCATAAGAAACTACAGAAAATAAAACACACATTCCACATATAAACACAATATTTTACCATGGTTCACCCCCCTCGGCTACATCCACAAAGATATGGCATTACTTTCTCTTTTTTTCATCTTCTTCAAGTCATTGTGTTGCACTCATTACATCAAAAGTGCATATGAAATGCACATTTRTATGTGAGGTTTACCAGTGTCTCACTAAGTTCCACAGTTTGCGACCTGATTCTCAGTTACAATCCATAATTTTTTCTCCAAAACTGACCCAGTATTAGCTTCGCAACTCTTAACCAAAACTAACCACTCAAAACTCATCTCGAACTAACTATATCTCCTCATATCTTACAATACATATTTTTACTACAAAAATGGGTTAAACCCTATTACATCAATGACCAAAAACCTAACCCCAAGTGGATTAGTTTTGTCCACTTTCTAATTTCCTGCACGCAGCTGGTCCTCGATCCAACTATTTCCTCATCACTTCGCGTCCTTATTCCTTCCTTTGACTCTCGCACTACTTTTCCTTGTTTTTCGGTGCGCTTATTTCCCCTTCTCTCCGGCGCATGCTCATTTTTTGGTCCCTTTTCTAACTTCATTCAATAATTGTTGTGATATTCCCCAAAATGGCCTACACCAACAACTTCCAACATGGAAAGTAGACATGAGTAATATTCAAGACAAAAAAATATTCTACATCAAAACCATTAGAAATTGTTCACATTGACCTCTGTGGACCAACAAGAACTAAAAGCATGCAAGGTGAACATTACTTCATTTTATTTATTGATGACTATACAAGGATGACTTGGGTATCTCTTCTTAAAGAGAAATCAAAAGAATTCAAAAAATTCAAAGCCTTCAAAGAATATGTTGAAAATGAGTCCAATCTCAAAATCAAGTGCCTAAGATCAAACAATGGAGTGGAATTTACCTCATATGAGTTTGATGCATTTTGTGAAACTCATGGAATTAAAAGACACTTTTCAACTCCAAACTGAAGTTGCTAAAAGGAAAAATAGAATTGTCCAAGAAGCAGCCAGAAATATGTTAAATGAAGCCAAACTCCCAGATATCTATTGGTTAAAAGAAATATATATAGCAGTATATATACCTAACAAAGCATATCTTAGAGTTAACCATGAAAAGGAAACATATGAGTTGTCATTTGGAAAACCAACATTAGTAAAACACTTCATAGTCTTTGGGAACAAATGTTATATAAAAAGAGATAATGATAATCTATACAAATTTAATTCTAGATCATATGAAGGCATATTTCTTGGTTACTCATCCACTGAAAAAGCCTATAGATTTTATAATATGAGGCTGCACAAAATTATGAAAAGTGAAAATTGTAAATGTGTTGAACCTGCACAGAATAGATCTATCTAGCAAATGACATACACAATTTGCAAATAAAATATGAGAAAAGAGAAGAAGGAGAGAAAGAATGGAAGAATGCTTATTAACCAAATGAATGAATGATAATTTACACATTATATACTTTGTATAAATCAACTAATGCACACTAGAGGAGAAGAAAATGTGCCATAGTGGTGGTCTGGAGTGATATGGACACACACCACAGTTATGGTAGTAAACTACCACCTAGTCTAGTCTCTCAGGTAGTTACGGGAGTGAACTGCCACCTAGTCGGAGTTAACTAGTCTCTCAGTCTTCAATTAACTGGATGAAACAAAGTGACGTGAGGAGGAGATCAGGGAATCATGAGTAATGCACTAGTCTGGTGATAATCCCAAGGACAATGCACATTAGTTGGTGATGATCCCAATGTTGCATGTTGATAATCTGAATGTGGCATATAGACTCTACTCAATTGATCAAACTAAAGTGTGAACTGAAGAGAATATTCTCCTAGAGGAATATTCTCCCTAAACTATAGGAGACTAAATAATGACTAATAAACATAGGGAAAACCTTAGGAAAAATAAATCCTAGGTGTGTGTGAAGTATCTCCAACACCCCCCCTGAACATCACTATGGTGAAAATAAAGAATGGGTCCCAAAAATGAGGCCATGTTAGTTACCCAAATACAAAATATACACTGAAATAAATGAGGAAAGAAGATAAATCGCATGGGAAAATTCCCCCCTCAAAGTACAATGCATGTAAAAATAAGAATCAACATTTGCTAGGAAACTGTGTCCTTCACTCCAAGACGACTGCACAGAGAATGGAAATTATGTTCAGTGAATGTCTTGGTGAAGATGTGTGCAGTCTTTTCAGATGAAGGATAGAACTGCAGGTTGATGATCCCCTCACGAACTAAGTCCTGAATGTAGTGCATGTGGATCTCGATGTGCTTCTTTCACTGCCTATGAACTGGATCTTTGCAGAAATTCAGAGTTCTTTTGTTGTAACATGAGATGACGATCGGTCGATGAAACGGAATGCCCAACTCAGTGAGAAAATGTTGTAGCCACATAGCCTGAATGGTTATGTTAACTAACCCCCTATACTCTACCTCAGCTAAAGATAGAGAAATAACATCTTGTTTCTTGGTCAACCAACATATAGGCCCAGAACTAAGACTGAGTGAGTAACCAGATGTGGACTTGTGATCAATGTTATCACCAGCCCAGTCAGAATCAGTGAAATCGATGAGTTCCAATGTAGAGTTTGTTGCATAGTGAATCCTAAAGGTGATGGTTCCCTTTACGTATCAAAGGACATGATTTGCAGCCTTCCAATATAGCTCATGTGACTCCTTCATGAACCTGGAGACTGCTTCAAATACATAGGAGAGGTATGGTTTGGAGTGTGTGAGATACAAAAATATACCCACTAGTTGTTTGTAAAGTGTGATGTCAACCAATGGAGTGTCCCCACCATCCTCAATCCTGACTCTTGATAGGAAATGAGTCGGGGTATAATTTCAGTATGTCATGTGAAATATCTCAAGGTGATCCCATGCATACTTGGACTGAGACAGTTTGATGGCTGATGCATCCTGATTGATCTCTATTACAAGGAAAAAATGTAGCGAACCCATGTCCATCATAAAGAACCTTTCATGGAGAATCCTCTTGAATGCAACAATCGTTGAAATTGAGCAACCAGTGATCAACAAATCATCAACATACATAACTAGGAGTAGAAGTGAATCATTTGTCATGAGCATGTAAACATTCGGTTCTGAATTAACACATACAAATTCTATGACAACATGTAGGATTCCATCTTGGCATACCATGCCCTAGGAGCTTGCTTGAGGACATAAAGAGACTTCTTCATTCGACAAACCAAATATGAATCCTGCATAAATCCCTAGGGATGCTCCATATAGATCTCCTCAGAGAGATCACCATGAAGAAATTCATTCTTCATGCCCATCTTAAGGACTTACCATCCCTTGGTTTCCACAATAGCAAGTTCCAAATGTATGGAATCCATCTTTGCTACTCGAGTGAAGGTCTCATCATAGTCAATGCCATACACCTGCTAAAATCCTTTGGTAACTAGGATCATTTTGTATCTACTAATCTATCCATCCGCTATGCTCTTGGTCTTTTAGACCCATATGCATCTGAAAAGATTCCATCCTCAAGGAATGCGAACCAGATCCCAAGTCTGGTTCTCGAGGAGAGAGTTTTACTCCTCCTACATGGAGGATTCCAAAAGTGGATTTCCAGCAGCCTCGCCATAGGAATGTGGACTTGAATAATGAGCCAAGAAAATATGCATGGGTGGCATCATTTAATTGGAAGTGAGTGAAATAGGAGGGTCCTCGAAATCAGATCAATTCCTCCTAGTATTATCTATAGCCCCAACAAGGTCTCCTACATCCTGAAGAGTAGTCTTGGCCAACTTGGGCCTCTTCTATGGCTCTACATCTGCATCTACATGCACTGACTCTGAATATCACTATACTGACTCTGTATATGGATCATCTGAATCCTATGAATCATAAATCTCATATAAATAAGAGTTGGCATGTGCATTCTCATCATCTCTGGCAGGTGTAAGAACCAAAGTGTCTACATGCAGCTGTTGAGGTACATGTAAGACACTTTCCTTGAATTGGACACTACACTCAATGATGAGTCGGTCCAAGGAAAGATCAATGATTCTATATCCCTTCACACCACCAGGGTATCCAACAAAGATAGACTATGTGCGATGTGTATCAGGTTCCTTCCTCTTCTTAGAGGGAATCTTGTCCCATGCACGTGAATCGAAAATACGAAAGCAGGTCACTTATTATTTGAGGTCGCTCCAAGCATTGTAAGGGGTATTATCCTTGACATATATATGGGGAGATATTTTTTGGATGTAGTTTTCAAAATTAAATGCTTCATCCTATAATCTCTATGGAAGTGATTTTTCATGTAGCATGCAAAATGCCATTTCTTTTAGAGATCTATTTTTCCACTCAGCAACTTTGTTTTGTTGTGGATTATAGGGAACCGTGTGCTGCAACTAAAACCCTACCTCATGAAAAATATTTTGTATCTCATGGTTGACATACTCTCCCCCTTTATCTGTTCAGAGGACTTTGATTTTCTTTCCTGACTATGTCTCAACAAGGGCTTTGAAATATTTGAGGTGTTGAAAGACCTCTAATTTTTTCCCGAGAAAGAAAATCCATGTGAAGCATGAGAAATCATCAACAAAAATGAGCATGTACCTTGCTTTATTGATTTATGAATGCGGAAAAGGGCCCATGAGGTCACTATGGATCAGATCTAAAGGAAAAGAATACTTCTGAGTCTTTCCTTTGTCAAATTTCTCTTGAGGGTGTTTTCCAAGAACACATCCCTCACAAATTCCTTTGGATAAGTGGATGTTGATTAGACCATCAACCATTACCTTCTTGCTAAGCAATTCCATATATCTAAAATTTAAATTCGTGAACCTTTCATGCCATATCCTACTTCTTTCATCAACATTGGTAAGAAGTAATGCAAAATATGGTTCAATAAATCTAGAAATGTGTAGAGTCTAGATTGATGATTTACCTCACCGGTAGAAACCATGGAATTGGTTTGCATGTCATAGATATCAAATGTATCAGGTGTGAATATGAATTTATTTCCGGTGTCGTAATTTTTCATCTGATACATGAAGAGAATAATGACGAAAATTTTTGGAACGTGTAGGACATTCTTGAAGCTTCTATTTGTGAGTTCAATTCTTCCTCTATCGGCGACCTCCACTGGAGAGTTGTCCCCCACTAGAATAGGAGGACTTTTTCATACATCCAATTAATAATAGACTTCTTTTTTTCCATCCATGTGGTATGATGCCCCTAAATTTATGATCCAATCATTGGGAGAGGAGTTGATGGCAATCAAAGCATGGCTAGAATTACCTTTCTTGAGATTTAGATCTTTTGGCTTCTTCTTCTTGGCACCCTCGGGGATGTGATCTCCAAGGTTGTTTTTCTAAATTATTTGGGCTATTTGATATATTTATTTTCGCATACATATGAATTCTGGATGGGATCCTTTACTGCATTAAATGAATTTCTCCCCTTTTCTTCCCTTTCCACCTTTCGATCTAGAGGCATTGTTGAATGGTTTTGAGTACCCTTCCTTCTTTGGATTTGCATGTGATTTCATTTTTTCTTTGTCTTTAGATTTTTGTTATTGATGACCGCTACCATATTTCACAGTAAGTGCATGCGCCTTTGGGCATTTGTTTTTTCCCATATTAATGAGCATGTTCAACTCTCGTGTCAGAGACTCGATAAAGGCCTCAAGAGAGGGAATCATTCAAGTGGCTCTAGAGGCGAGCCTAACTGAATGAAATGTAGATATAAACACTGAGTATTCTGGAACAAGTTTGGAGAGAATGGTAAGAACCATTTGTTTCTCCTCCTTAGATTTATCAACCCCATAAACCTTGAGTTTCAACAACAAATCCTTATATTTGGTAAAGAAATCTTGGAGATTGTCGAATCTTTTTGGATCCAAAGTGAGAAATTCCACCTTGAGAATGTGTCCCCTCATCTCTTCCTCTTTTCCCAAAATCCCTTCCATGGTGGTCCAGGATTCATTGGAGGTTTTATAGGAGAATATGTGAAAGAGGAGTTCAGGAGAAATGAGACTACAAATTGTTTCAAACGCTTCATCCATTCGATTTAGATACTTGCATTTTTCTATGGATGATTTTGGTTCAGTTTCCGTGTTCATGGTTAACCTATATAATCCTCTACCTTGAAGATGTGATATCATCTTCTCCTTCCATGAAAATAAATTGTACGATGTAAGAATGAATTCTTTTGGAAATTCCATTTTTCCACTATATTCAATCTTCGGTACCTGCAAAAACAGTTTGGAATTTCTTTGATCTAGGTGGATATTAGTGGCCTCCCACCTATTCCAACTGGCTCCTCTTATCCATTTTTAGTTCAACATGTTATTATGTACTTCTTTGTAATTGTGGGTTCTACACTTCTGGGGATATATGAATCCTTACACATCTTCCAGGTGGATGCTGGTGGCCTCTCACCTAACCCAAATGGATTATTTTGTATGTTTTCATGTCATCACATATTGTTGTACTTCCAGGTCTGTTTTGGAGCCCTAAACAGTGTTTTTTTGGCTTGCCACAGTCAAATCGTAGACGAAATCAGAGTTTGACGATGTAATGTGCAGTTCTCTAAAAGACCTTTCCAATAGGCTACCATAGCCTAAAAAGGAGGTCGTATGGAAAAGTTACAAACCTAGGAAGTTGAGGTACGAACTTACCCATAGGGACCCACATGAATTTTGGCGTTTCACCTCCTAAGGTTAGGTTTTTGGATGTCTAAGGTTTTGTAATTCATGAGTAATATCAAAAAGGCCTCTGGAGCCTCATTGTAATCACTATGCTCAAACATATGTGCATAGCAACCACATCTCTTCTCAGAGATAGCTTCCACCATTCAAGAAAGTGTTTCAATTGTGCATTTTTACAGTTTTATCCTATTTCATTTATTCAATAGAAGATATTTTTCAATGGATATCTTTGTTGTTCTTCATATCTCTTTGTTTATTGTATTCAGTCTATTAATCGGTTTGTTCTTCTCCTACATCCATATCAATGGTATCATAGTGGTCCGCTCTTCATTTATTTTTCTTCGTGCATGTCACCGACAAGATCTGGGTACAAGAAGTTGGGACTTGAACCAATCGATCTGTTGCAATATCTATCGCATCTNTGTTTATTGTATTCAGTCTATTAATCGGTTTGTTCTTCTCCTACATCCATATCAATGGTATCATAGTGGTCCGCTCTTCATTTATTTTTCTTCGTGCATGTCACCGACAAGATCTGGGTACAAGAAGTTGGGACTTGAACCAATCGATCTGTTGCAATATCTATCGCATCGAGCTCGACAACAACCCATGGGGGACGAAAAGAAATATGATGGAGTAGGAGATATTATTAAAATGTTGCTCAAAGAATCCCTCACATGACACAGGAATGAAATGATGGAAAACTTTGCGTAGATCCTTTGACGACTTCCCACAAGAGAATCATATTACTCAAGTGGCCATGCAACCCCCTTCAAGGTACAAGTAAATTTTTAAATTCCATTATTTGAAGGATTGATAGATGCAGATGTTGTAGATAAATGGTTGAATCTGCTCGAAGGGTATTTTTTGGTCCACAATTTTTTGATAGGGAAAATATTACTTTTACACTCCTCAAGGTCATCCCCCATGTTAAGGACTAGTGGGATACTTACTCTGAGCAAAGGGCCTTAGAGGAATCTACAATATTTGTGGGTTCCCCTACATAAGATTCCTTCTGGGATGTGATTAAAGAAAAATTCTACCATGTTGGAAGCTACAAGGACCATTACACCAGATGGACCACCCTATGTCAAGAAAGGGACCAGACAATACCATATTTAACCAATATTTTCCATACCCTGTGCACCAAATTGGGTATCAAATACTCTAAGAGACATGTAGTGCTCAAATAACATAGTTGTTTTCATAGATACATTCAAACATAAATGGATTTTTGCACATTGCCTCGTTGGGCTCGGCTTATAGATACGTTGTCAAGATCGAGCATAAATTTAAGCAGAAGAGGAGAGAGTTTGGATCTACAAACTCCTCATAGACAAAGCAGGGAAAAGGCATCCCCAACCCACACATCAAGAGATCGAGTTGAGATGGCCATTCTCAGGACAACCAGTCCAAGCTACAACACAATAAGGGAAATAAGAAGATGAAGAAGGACACAGGAAAATGGTGTGAGTACCATAAAATCCCTTGGCACAACATTGAATAGTGTTGCTCGAAGAAGTCACTTGTGGTCGAGCTTAAGGATTCCGAGTCAAAAGACGATTCTAATTTTGAATCAAATCTAGAAGGAGGGAAGTAGATTATCGATGTTGAACCTAGTGCCACTATTGCTACCACCAATGTCCAGCCAAGTGAACCAAAAGAACCAAAGGAAGGGGAACTCCTCTTTCACTCACAGATGTGGATAAATGAGGCTTCACTTCATTTCATTGTCAATATTGACAGTCATAAGAACCTATCTCAATAGAGGTCGTCAAGCAACTGAACCTGTCGACGACGGTGCACATGTATCCCTACACCATCAACTGACTTCGCCAAGGAAGAGATATTTTTGTCAGCCAACAGTGTCATCTTCCCTATGGCATCAAGGCTTTCAAAGACGACGTATTGTGTGATATTTATCTCCTTAAATTTCGTGATGTTCTTTTAGGAAAACCATATTTGTGGAAGTGTGATGATGTGTATGAGTCTAGACCCCACCATTTTATTATAACTTTCGGTAGATAATTGTACAGGATACTAGAGGTAGTGTCATCTACCACTATTTCTTTAATATTTTCTAATCAATGCAGTAGGTTCATTTCACACGCCGAGAAGTTCGTCTTCTTTGTGATCTGTGCTCACAATAAGCTAAAGGTTGTTGTCACATATGTGGCCTCTAAACAGAGCCTCTCTTTGCAGTAGAAGCAAGTGTATGGGATCATGGAATAATACAGAGACATCTTATCCTCACCCATCAGGGTACTGACACACTGCCAAGTCAAGGATCCAATTGATCTTACCCCTGGTACACCTCTACCTAATGGACCAGTCCATTATCGCTCATTGATGGAAAATGATGAAATCATGCAGCAGATCCAATATATTATTCAAAAGGGGAAAATCGGGCCTAGCTCCTCCCCTTGTAGAAGTCCAATTATGTCAGTACAGAAGAAGGATGGGACTTGGTGACTCTACATTAATTACAGAGCCTTAAACAAAATCATAGTCAAGAATCAGTACCCAATTCCTAGGATTGATGACCTTCTTGACCAACTGAAGGGGGGAAATTTCTTCAGTAAGATTGACCTATAGTCTAGCGACCACCAGGTTCCCATCGAAGCAACTGATGTATGGAAGATGACCTTCAAACCTAAAGCAGGTCTCTTCGAATGGATGGTCATTCCCTTTGTCTTAACAAATGAACCAACCACTTTCATGAGGTTAATGGATGATGTATTGAGACCCTTAACAAACTTTTTTGTGGCAATATATTTGGATGACATCCTCATCTTCAACAGAACTTGGGAGGAGCACATGCAACATATTTAATAGGTTTTGAGCACTCTGTCACAACACAAGAAATATGTGAACCTGGAAAAATGTTATTCTGGCATGAATAAGATCCAATACTTTGACTACATTGTTGATGATCATGGGCTACATGTTGATCCAACTAAGATCCAAGTCATCTGTGACTGGCCATCCCCAAACACACTAACTAAGATTTGGATCTTCTTGGGACTAGCGAACTTCTACCGATGGTTCATGTTTCGATTCTCCCATATTGCATGAACCCTTAACCAAGTGACCAAGGGTGGTGGCATGGAAAATTTTGTGTGGGGGAAGGAACAACAATGATAATTCAATGATCTGAAGCATTGCTTATGCTTAGCTCCAGTACTCTCCTTTCTTGATATGCAGAAATCCTTCGAGATTGAGACTGGTGCATTTGACTATACTGTAGGCACAATTCTCACTCAGCACAGTCATCTAGTGGCATACCATAGTGAGACATTCTCAGATACTATCCAAAAATACCCCACCTTTGACAAGGAAATGCATTCCATTATACAAGCATGTCGTCAATGGAAACATTATATTCTAGGAAAGGAGACGATCATCAAGATCGATCACAAGCCTCTACAATTCATACAGACATAAGGGAAATTGTAGAATGAATGCCATCAAAAGTGGTCCACCTACCTGCAACAATTCAATCTCAACATCAAGTATAAGATAGGGATATCAAATCATGTTTCATACTGCCTCAGTTGACCTACCATGGCTGCACTCACCACTGTGCTCCATTCATGTGGACATGAGGCATCAGAGAGGCCGCAACTTTATCAGCAATATCTAGACTTTGCCACCAGCTATCAGTGCTTGGGTACAGGTGCGATTGTCACCTATTTTCACATTCAGGATGGACTATTATGCCATATGTTCCATCTATGTGTTCCTACAAGAGAGCATGGAAAGATTATTTTGGAAGCCCACTAAAGTCGGATGGCAGGACATTTTGGCATGGAGAAAATTATGGCCATTCTTCAAAAACATTTTTATTAGCCAAAAATTTGATAGGACGTCAATAAGTATATAAGATATTTCATTTCATGCACCATTTCCAAGCCATCCATCAAGAGGAAAGGTTTATACGCCCCTATTCCTACCCCTGAGAAGCCTTGGGAATCCATCTCAATGGATTACATGTCTGGCCTTTCGTCCACCAAGAACAACAATGACTGTATATTTGTGGTCGTTGATTGGTTTTCAAAGATGGACATCCTCATAGCCTGCAAGAAGAATATCATAGTGGCAGATACTGCCAAGCTCTTATTAGAACGAGTGTGTGTCCATTTTGGGATACCATGGACCATCATCTCCGACCAGGAAAGGAGGTTCCTCAAAACATTTTGGTCAACTCTCTAGTCATTGTTGGACACCAAGCTCACTAAATCCACTACTTTCCACCCCCAAACAGATGGCCAAACAGAGTTCATCAATCATATGATTGTGCACATCCTGCACATGCACAACTCTAAGCATCCACATACATCGGATGAGAGTCTCCCATATGTTTAGCATAGTTACAATAGGGCTCTCTATATCTCCATTGGCCATAACCCATTTCAAGTGGGGCTGGGACTCCAACCCTTGGGTTCCATTGATGTTTTACTACCTCTTTCCACCACATAGACTGACTCTTCCCATGTTCAGTCTGATACCGACAAAGCCACCAGATTCATTGAGTGAATTTCACACATCCATGAATAGGTCCAGGATATTTTTCATAAATCCAATGCTAAGTACAAGCAGTGCCATGATCAACATAGAGTACCACACCAGTTTCATGTTGGAGAAAAATTCTCGTTACATTTTTAGAAGGATCATCTCACGGGGCCCCATCGAAAGCTCCACCCACTTCGCCATGGGCCTTAAACTATCACTAAGGATGTGGGTACCAATGATTTTGAGCTCAAAACTCCACCCTTCCTTGGCCTGGACCCAGTGTTCAATGTGGACCTCCTTCAACCATATTTTCCACCATTATTGGACACCTCAGAGATCGCAGAATAGTTGATACCAGTAGAGCTCAACTTTGACTACATGGAACAATCATCCACTGATCATATAGTGGACACATAGGTCAAGGTCACTTTCCAACAGAGGATCCATCTTTATCGGTTTATCAAGGAAGGGCAAATCCTACACCAAGGAAAGTGGCTCACTCGGGGCCAAATCCATCATAAGTTTCCTCACCTGATGGGGGGACCCAATGCAATGGATACCATTTCTTCCTAAGGGGGAAGGATTGATCCAAGTGGATATTGGTGGCCACCCACCTATTTCGACTAGCTCCTCTTGTCCATTTTTAGTTCAGAACGTTATTTTATACTTCTTTGTAATTGTGGGTTCTACACTTTTGGGGTTGTATGGATCCCTACACATCTTCTAGGTGGATACCGGTACCCTCTCACCTAATCCAACATGATTATTTTGTATGTTTTCATGTCAACACATCTTGATGTACTTCCAGGGTTTTCTTGAATCCCTAAACAATATATTTTTGGCTTTCCATAGTCAAATTATAGACGTAGTCAGAGTTTTATGGTGTAATGCGTATTTATCTGAAATACCTTTCCAATGGGCTATCATGCGCCTAAGAAAAAGGTCATATGCAAAATTTATGACCCTGGGAAATTGAGGTACCAAATTACCCATAGAGGCCCACATGACTTTCGGTGTTTCACCTCCTAGGGTTAGGTTTTTGGATGTCTATGGTTTTGGAATTCATGAGTAATATCAAAAAGAGCTATGGAGCCTCATTGTAATCATTCTTCTCAGACATATGCACATAGCAACCACATATCTTCTCATAGATAGCTAGCACTGTTACACCTCAAAATTACTCACTTCGATAGTGTTGCAAGTGTTGTAATTACGAGTGTTGTAAGTGTCGCATCTTGACCGCAAGTGTTGCATCTTGACTATAAGTGTTGCAAGTGTCAAAAATAGTATGCTTCCATATTTCCTATGTCATGCCCATAATGACATCATGAAGACACTTACAACACCTCAAAGGATAGTGTGGAAGAAGAAAAATCACTTGGCAAGAAGTACAAGCCCTTTTTCATTGAGAAAACAACAAAAAAATTGATTTTTGAAGAGGAGCGCTCCCCTACCTACTGTTAGGGAGCATTGGCGTAACCTACGCCTCTATTTGAAGTGTTGGAGTGCTCTATGCACCCCTTTGGGGGAGTGATACCCTCTTTTCAGAAATTTCTAGGTTTGTTGAGGCAAATTAAGGAAGAATCACTCAAATACTTAAGGTAGTTGGATTCGAATAGATGGTCAAGGCATAATCTTATGAGAGATCCTCAACTGAAGGAGAGGAATCCTCAAATTATCCCAAATATATCTCAAGTGTTTGGACCTCTCCAAGGTTATATAAGGAGGCCTTCTCATGGTGAAAGGTAGAATAGAGACTAGAGTTTGATACCAAACTTATGATCCTATAAGTGGTATTGACAGACAATGGAAATTCGGAATTACATCAAACCTATGATCTCATAAGTGATATTTCATCAAAGCAATTAGTGGAGATTGATTGAGAAAAGGGGTTGGACAAGGAGAAATGGAAGAGGTTGTTACACCTTCATTCAAAGGATTGTAAGTACTTTTACTTGTTCTCATTAATATAATCAATGCTTGGCCTGTTTCTTTCAAACTTGTGCTTGTTCCATATAAGTTTGTCTGCAGTAGATGGATCTATGATTGAGCTAATCTCGGTAGAGTAGGAAGTCCATTCTATCTTTATTTGTTTTTCATGACCT